>JAHWFP010060103.1:19899-34331 GCA_023313725.1 Lithobius niger | reverse complement strand
CCATGCTGTGCTTATGCCGTAAAAGTCGTTATAATCACCGCTGAACCTTAAATTGAAACTCGGTGCTTACCAGGAAACCGGGGCGTTACAAGCACCTCAGCCGTCGTAACGTCCGCTGTTACACCACTATCTTCCTGGCGTCTCTCCTCAAGACAGTGTAAGACACAGTTCCGGTCTGTTTTTTATGCAGACCATCCGAATCTGCTAACGCCCCAGTAATAAACAGAGGTCTCAAGACTGGCTTTGGTTTCGCCCTACGGGACAAGGGCGCCAAACCCCGCAGCCTTTTGGGCCTGTCTACAACTCTACTCGCCTGTCTACTACATAATGGTGGCTCCCTCCTAGGTAAAGGTGAACCCTTATTGCTCGACACAGAACCCCCCCGGCGCCTCGGCCCGGCCGAGAATCATGTTTCTTTCGCCCATTTGGTGACGGCGCCACCAACCCCAAGAATTTCGACACCTACCGTGATTGTGAGTTCCTTTGTAGTGAAGTCAGATTGGATTTCGGATCGGCCCTCACCATCCCCAAAAGAGTTGAAGTCCTTCTTTTGTCAACGACAAGTGCTTACGCCTGAGCCTACGTGCCGCATCACAAGCTGAAGGTTGAACACAGCAGTCAACGCTCTATGCGAGAAGCTTTCGGCCGATGCAAGCCCCAAAGAGATTCGCAATCTGTCTTCCCTCATCTCCCAACTATTCCAAAAAAGCAAGTTTTGCCACTTATCCCTCCCTGAACTGGGCCACTCGGGCGTTATTCAACAACACGCTGTTGCATGCAGGGAAGCAGCTCTTAAATCCGCAAACAACATCAATGAGTCAACCAGACACCGGCTACGCAACCACTCACTTCACGAGTCTTTTTCGCGGTCTTATCCCGAATCTTGCGCCTCATCTCGCGCAAGCCCAAGCCGTTTCGCCAAGATAAAAGCACCTTTCGCTCATCCAATTCGAACAAACACCAGCACACTCGTTCTACTTCCGACGACTGGAACAACCCAATGCCTCCTGCAAGCACTTCACGAAGGGACAGTTCAGCCAACAAGAACCAGTCCTTTCGCGCAGAGTGACAGCCTTGCTCCCGTTCCAACCAATGTAACAACCAGAAACGTGCTGCAACCCCCGACCGCCGCAGCCACTACTCTTCACCCGGCGGTCGTAGTTCCCACCGTAAACAGTGACTATCCCCGACTCTCCTGCTTCCCGGTCGGCACAAGACTTTGCCACTTTTACCCAGCCTGGAAGATCCTTTCGCACAACTCCAAAGTCCTTGCGATCATCAAGGAGAGCTTTCGTCCTACCTTCCTCTCAAACCCACCACTAGTCAACAGCCCTCCATGGAACTCCACGTATCCAGTTTCGGCCACCCTTTCATCCGAAATTTTACAACTCCTGAGAAAACAAGCAATCATCAAATGCAAGAACCCACGGCCGGGATTTTACAGCGCCATCTTCACCCGTGCGAAAAAAACAGGCTCAAAGACTCATCTTCAACATAAAACCATTGAACAAATACATCGACAATCCCCATTTCAAAATGGAGACACTGGAATCAATCCGCCTCTCCTTCAAACAGAACGATTGGACAATATCCATAGACTAGGAGGATGCATACCTGCACGTTCCACTTCACCCATCCTCAATGAAATTCTTCCGTTTCATCTACGACAGCCAAGTTTACGAATTCCGCTGTCTACCTTTCGATTTAAACGCAGCTCCAAGAATTTTCGTCATGGTGCTAAAACCAATCCTGGCTCACCTTCACCAACCGCAAATCAAAGCAAGCGCATACCTCGACGACTGGGCCCTACACAACCAGGACCCCCGCCGTCTCGAACAGGACAGGGACACCACGATCAATCTCTTAAACCAGCTGGGATTCGGCGTAAACCACTCCAAATCACGCCTGACTCCACAACAGGAATTCACGTTCCTAGGCGCCTCATTCAATCTCTCCATCGCTCGACAGAGTAGAAGATCGTCTACGACACATCCGCCAATTCCAGAACCAACAAACCTTCTCCCTCCGGGAACTAAACTTCCTCATCGGGAAGATGGACTCAATGGCGAACCTCATTCCTTACGGACGATGGATGGTAAGACCCTTTCACCACCACCGAATCAAAAACTGGGCAAACCCTCATCTCAATCCAAATCAACAGTTCCTCTTCCACAAAGACTTTCCCCACGAAAGCCTCCTATGGTGGACAGATGTCACAAACCTGACCAAGACAGTCCCACTCCACGAACCTCCCCCCAACCACATCATTTTCATAGACGCCACAAATTATGGCTAGAGACATCAGGAATCTGGCAAGAAAGCAAACTACAACACATCAACTTTCTCGAACTCCTAGCGATCCTACTAACGTTACAACATTTTCTTCCGCTCATCAAAAATCAAGTAATCCAAGTACAAGCCGACAACACCACAGCCATGACTTACATAATGAAAGAAGGTGGAACCAAATCCAGACTGCTTCACAACTTAACATCCGAAATCCTCAACCTGTGCATTCCAGGGAACAAAAATGTGATCGCGGACTCCCTCTTTCATCGCTCTCCCCCTACAGAGGAATGGTGCCTCAAGAAGTCCATCTGAGAATATCTCTCCACAATATGGGGTACCCCAATGATCGACCTATTCGCCACGAGGCACAATGCTAGACTTCCCCACTACATCAGCCCGATTCCGGACGACTAAGCAATGGCAGTCGACCCCCTGACATACCCATGGCACAACCTCTACGCATACCTGTTTCCACCATTCAAACTCCTTCCACAAAAACTTCGGAAAGCCGAAGAAAGTCAAAGCCTCTTCCTTCTAATAGCTCATGCAAGCAGGCGGCTACAAGCAACTAAAAAACCTCCAGGGAGACATTAAATTGAGGACAATGTAATGCTAAATTATCAGGTTAAGTATGTTTTAGGCAAAAAAGAAACCATTCTTAGCCGGCATGGCTGGGGGCCGGCAAAATGTTCTTTCTTTGTTTGCCAAAACATATTAACCTGATAATTTTAGCATTACATTGTCTTCAATTAATGTTTCCCTGGAGGTTTTTTTAGTTGCTTGTAGCCGCCTGCTTGCGTGTCCCACTGCGCATGCGCAGGCCTCTCTATATAAGCGTGAACGTGGTTGGTCTCGGCATTCATTTTCCTCCAGAGGTTCCTACGCGTCACTTCGTTTCCCGTACAGGAATTTGGATTTCCCTTTCGACCATCTCAACGTCTCGGACGTCTACGACGACGACACCAACGACGACGACACCAACGACGACGACGACGATGGAGAACGCCCTTTCGACCATCGCTCTGACCTCGGATGCCATGCTCCCTCCGGCTGCTATCCCGTCAGCCCGCGACGATCATGGCACGCCCGGCCAAGTCCAAGACAGTCATGCCGTTGACGACGACGACACCATTGACGACGACGACTCCCCGCTCCGGGATGGGCAACGTACTCCACCGCCTGCCGACCTTGCCACCCTGGAAGACGACGTCCGTCGAACCAAAGCGCTCTTCCGTGAAGCCAAGAAGAGGTTCCGGCAAGCCTCATCACAAGTGGGCCTTTCGACCACCAACTCCCCGCTCGATCTCTCGTCCAGATCGTCACGCAGAGAACACAGCGTCACCCGCAGCGAAGCTCACGACCTGGTTGACTCCGTCTTCCGCCGTCACGGCGACACAAACTCGATGTCTCCCCCCGTCGTGCTCTTCATCGACACGACTGGCGACCACAAACGAGTGGGCTGCCTCAACCGCCAGTCATGAAAGCCGCCGTCTTTCGCACATCCCGGAACCCGCCGTTAAGAAGCGCAAGCAAGCAAGCGGCCTTTCGACCGACGCACTGACTCCCACCTTAGCCCAAGTCTTTCAAGCGCCCGCCGCAAAGCACATCCACTTTCCGGACGACAACACTGACGACCCAACAATCCCCCTTGCATCCCTTCTCAAAACCGTAGAAGACACTACCGGACTGTTTCCTATACAAACCATCGGAATCGGCCAACACTCCAGTTATCAACAGAGGATTGAAGACCGGCTTTGGTTTTGCCCTGCGTGACAAAGACGCCAAACCACGTAACCTTCTGGGCCAGTCAACGACTCTACTAACCTGCCTGCTTCGAAATGGTGGCTCCCTCTTAGGGAAGGGCGAGCCTTTACTTCTCGACTTGGATTCCCCACGCCACGGCCCGGCCGTGAAACACGCTTCTTTCGACCATCCAGTGACGGCGCCACCAACCCCAAAAATTTCGACATCTACCGTGAATGCGAATTTCTTTACAACAAAGTCAAACTAGACTTTGGATCGGCTCTCAACATCCCCAAAAGAATGGAAGTCCCCTCGTTTGTACTCTACGACAACGACAAGTGCTTATGCCTCAGCCTACGCGCTGCCTCACAAGCGGACGTACTCAAAACAGCCATCAATGCTCTCTGCGAGAAGCTTTCGACCGACGCGAGTCCAGAAGAAATCAACAACTTATACTCTCTCATCTCCCAACTTTTTCAAAAAGCAAGCTTCGCCACCTACCACTCCATGAACTGGGCTGTCCGTGCACTTTTTAACAACACGCTGTTACTAAGAGAAGCTGCACTCAATTCAGCTAATAACTTCAACGACTCCACTAAGCATCGACTACGCAACCAACCACTTCACGAAGCCGACACACTTTTCCGGGGCCTAATCCCAACTCTTGCGCCTCACCTAGACATCTCACGTAAGCCCAAACCATTTCGTCAAGACAAGACGTCCTTTCGCACATCTTGACCATTCACGCACTAAAACTCACGTTCCCCCGCCGATGATTGGAACAAGCCGTCTACGTCCACAAACACCCCACGCAACGACGTCTCATCCAGCAAGCCACGGCCTTTTTGACCAGAACGACAGTCGCGCCCCCTCTCCAACCAACGTACCAACCAGAAAAGAGCCGCAACCCCCGACCGCCGCAGCCGACTCTCCTCTCCCGGCGGCCGCAACTCCCATTGCAAACAATGACTGTCGCCGACTCTCTTGCTTCCCGGTCGGCGCCCGACTCCGCCACTTCTACCCGGCCTGGGAAAACCTCACTCACAACTCGGACGTCCTTTCGACCATCAGGGAAGGCTTTCAACCATTCTTCCTCGCAAAACCTCCGCTTGCCGCCATCCCCCCGTGGAACTTCACGTCCCCGGTCTCGCCCACTCTAACGTCCGAAATTTCCCTTCTTCTATCAAAACAGGCAATCATCAATCTTCAGAACCCAGGATCAGGTTTCTACAGCGCTATCTTCAACCGACCAAAGAAGGCAGGGGGTCAAAGACTCATTTTCAACATGAAGCCCCTGAACAAATACATCGACAATCCCCACTTCAAAATGGAAACATTGGAATCCATCTGCCTCTCCTTCAAACAAAACAACTGGACAATTTCCATAGACCTGGAAGACGCTTACCTACACGTCCCACTCCACCCATCCATCACAAAATTCTTCCGATTCATATACGACAACCAAGTATACGAATTCCGCTGTCTTCCTTTCGGTTTGAACGCAGCTCCAAGAGTTTTCACCATGGTTCTAAAGCCAATCCTAGCGCATCTTCACCAACAACAGATCAAAGCAAGTGCTTATCTCGACGACTGGGCCCTACACAATCAAGACCCCCGACGCCTCAAACAAGACAGGAATTTCACAATCAATCTTCTAAACCAGCTGGGCTTCGGCATAAACTTCGCCAAGTCACGTCTAACCCCACAACAGGAATTCACATTTCTAGGCACATCGTTCAACCTCTTCTAGGCCAAAATATCTCCGTAACTCGACAGAGTAGAAGACCTTCTACGACACATACGACTGTTTCTAAACCAACCCAGCTTCTCCCTCCGAGAATTGAACTCCCTCATCGGGAAGATGGACTCGATGGCGAACCTCATCCCTTTCGGACGATGGATGGTGAGGCCCTTCCATCACCACCGAATCGACAACTGGTCAAACCTGAACCTGAATCCGGACAAACAACGCCCCTTCCACGAAGACTTCCCCATCCAAGGCCTCCTCTGGTGGACAGACGTCACGAACCTAACCAGAACAGTCCCACTCCACGAGCCCCACTCCAACCAAATCATTTTTTCCGACGCCTCAAATCACGGCTGGGGAGCTCACCTGAACAACCTCGAGACGTCGGGCATCTGGCAGGAAGACAGCCACACCACATCAACTTTCTCGAGCTCCAAGCAATCTTCCTCTCTCTACAACGCTTCCGCCCACTTATCCAAAACCAAGTGATCCAAGTACAAGCCGACAACACCACAGCCCTAGCTTATATTCGGAAAGAGGGAGGAACCAAGTCCAGACTACTCCACGACATAACGTCCGAAATTCTCAATCTCTGCATTGCAAACAACATCACCCTGCTTCCTCTCCACATCCCTGGGAACACGAACGTCATTGCAGACTCCCTCTCCCGTCGCTCACCACCAACAGGGGAATGGTGCCTCAAGAAATCCATTTGCGAATATCTCTTCACATCTGGGGCACACCGATGATCGACCTGTTTGCCACGAGGCACAATGCCAGACTTCCCCACTACATCAGCCCGATACACGACGACCAAGCTCTAGCAACCGACGCCCTGACGTACCCATGGAGCAATCTATACGCATACTTGTTCCCACCATTCAAACTACTTCCACAAATGCTACAAAAAGCGGACGAGAGCCCCATTCTGGCCGTCAGCCCCATGGTTCCCACATCTGCTGTCCCTCCTGGTAGACACTGCACAAAGCCTTCCTCTTCTTCCAGATCTTCTTTCTCAACAAAAAGCTCGAGACTTCACCCAAACCTTCCAAACCTAAACCTTCACGCGTGGCTACTATCATCAAACTCCTCAAAAAGGTTGGAATTCATCAAGATGATGCCACCCGTATCGCCTCAGAAGCCACCAGAGATTCAACAAACAGAATGTACGACAGCCACTGGTCAAAATGGTTTCATTGGTGCTTCACAAGGGAGATTAATCCAATCAACCCCGCTCTACTCGAACTTTTAAGATTCTTCACCGTCCTGTTCGACACCGATAAACTCAAAGGCTCAACCATCCTCGTCTACCGATCAGCTCTAAACTCAGTCTTCAAGGCGGCAAACAAAACCAACCTTCTCGACGACTACCGCATTTCATCCCTACTCCGATCCTTCGAGAACGACCGTCCATCCACGAGGAGACTCGTCGCAGACTGGGACCTAGCAATCGTCCTACAATCCCTAATTGAAGCTCCTTACGAACCATTACAAGACAGCTCCCTTCACCTCCTAACCCGGAAAACTGTTTTCCTCGTCACACTCGCAGCAAGCGCCCGTCGCTCCGAAATCCAAGCCCTCTCAGCGGACCCAGCCTACTGCATTTTCGGCCCAAACTTCTCATCAGTAACGCTTCACCCAAGAGCAGGATTCCGAGCCAAAACTCAGAAACCGTCTGAACCACCAAAACCCATAACCTTCCCATCCCTCTCCGCCTTAACGGGAGACGAACCGGAACGTCTACTATGCCCGATCCGTGCACCTCGCTTCTACCTCACGAGGACACAACACGAAGACATCCGAAGAGGCAGAAATCAGCTTTTCCTCCCAGTAGACCTCCAATCAGGAGAAACCTCAGCCGCCATGATACCACGCTGGATACGGAAAACCATCGACATCGCATATGACAAAGCTAACTTGAGCAGAGAGAGAGAGCAACAGCACACGAGGTCAGAGCAATTTGACATCATGGGCACTCCATAACGCCGTCCCAATAGAAAAGATCCTTCAAGCCGCATCCTGGCGCTACTCAACGACATTTACCTCGCACTACCTGAGGAACATGTCAAGAGAAGAAAATGGACTACACCGACTGGGACCAATCGTCGCAGCCAGAACCGTGGTCAAGCGAAGCAGAAGCAAGCCATCCCACGATGGAAGCAAGCCACCCATAGAAGGAAGCAAGCCAATCCATAGAAGGAAGCAAGATCTCAAACAACGGTCCTTTTCAGGGCCACCAATCCCTACGAAAGAGATCCAACTGCCTGTTTCTTACAACCTGTTCTGAATAAAGTGCGAATTTTTACTACAATGAAAATTTTGGGGGAAAGCCTGCTTGCGTCCCGGGGCGCCCCGTCAGACCGGTGCCCGCCACCACGTTTGATGAGGTCTGCTAAAATTATCAGGTTAATATGTTTTGGCAAACAAAGAAAGAACATTTTGCCGGCCTCCAGCCAGGCCGGCAAAAAATGGTTTCTTTTTTGCCTAAAACATACTTAACCCAATGGTGCCTGACCTCCTTTTCCCTCAAAAGGTGCAAGCACCCTGAGCACTTTCTCTACCCACCAAACAAACTCTGCACTAACTTCTTTAAAAATTGCTCAAAAATCATACATTGCATTTGTGAAGATTTTAAAAATATCACTAGAAAGACAACATCTTCAGCTATATCAGTACGTTGGTTTCAAAACTGTATCTTTATTGTAAGATAGAAAAAAAAATTAAGAAAACCGACCTACTGAAAACAAAATTGCAGTTGAGAGAAAAACTTTCTCATTCAACATCAATTTTGACCAATTTTCAATGCAGAAAGGGTATTATTTTTTACCACAAAGTTAATCAGTGAACCTTTAGACACATTTCCATCCAAACCCCAAAGCAATACATGCACAACTTCGGCCATAAATAAATAAAGAGTGCTTAGTGTACACAACTTTAATGAAACTAAGACCACCATCTTGGATGCTTCACTGCAAACACCAACTGCTCTTGCTGACTGACTCCCTGCACAGGTAGGCCTATACCTTGCATTATTTCTTTATTTCTGAATATTTCTGAATATTACAGCAGCAGCAGTAATCATGTTATTAAAGTATTGTAGCCTAGTATACACTTTTTTTTATATGACAGGCAACAACTATAGGCCTATAATTTGCATGCCTTGGGAAGTAGTCTCTACCAAAGGCTTTTCAGGGTTAGTAATTGAGGGAAAAAAATAAATTCATATTCCCGCAATATGTGCAGTTCCAGTACTATTTGGCAAAAAGACGATAATTATTAGTAAAAATAAAGGAAAATAAGGTTAATTATGTAAGCTTCTTGCTAAAATAACATTTGGTATGTAAGTTAGTACAGGTTTTTTTTTTTTTTGTATTTTAGGCTGTCATTTTTGTTTTGTAGCTAAATGTAGGTCTATGTGATAAAATTGTAAAACTTGCATACAAAAATATGAATACATGAACTACAAAAAAAACCTGAAACAATTTTGCAAAATAAAAAAAATAAGCCAATTTTTTGGCCTGTACACTGTCTTGTAGGCCCAGAGAATTTTTTTTCTAACCTGAAATAGAATTGCACTAACAGGTTTCCAACTGTGCCACTAATTAAAATGTAGTTTTAAATAGTAAGCCCATCATGAAGTGTTCACTGAGGAATGAAATTTATTCACCAAAATTAAAAAAATGAAAAAAAAATAACAAAAATGTGTCCTACCGTCCCCCAATGGGATCCCAGCCATTGGTCCTTAGAAGAGGCAACCAGATTTTGTGGTTTGACCACAGCATTCAATAAGTAAATTTAGCTACCCACTTTTTTGTAACATTTACTTACCGTAGGCTACAATTTTTGAAATAGCAGGCTATGAAAATGATTTTCATCCCCCTTTTTTCAAATATAAAGGCCTATTTATGTTGATGGACCTGTTTTATGTGGTTTATTTTATGTTGGTTTACCCTTTAATTTAGGCCTGAATTATTTGTATTTTCAATTTCGGTGTATTTTGTCTAATTCAATTTAACTTGAAAAAAATTCGTGAAAAGGAATAAAAATAAGATACTAAAAAAAAGTCATAGTTTTGGTCATCCACTACGTGATTCTCCATGTTAGATTGTAAACATTAATGAAAATAAGCCCATCTCTAAAAAATTACCGAAAATCGCGGAATATTGGCGATGTCCGCGCAATTAGGCTTAAACGAATAGGCCTAATTCTGCCAGCGTCGTACTGTTGCGCAGCGTTATAAACATCACCCGTTCCCAATCCGAAAAGTCGGATTTGTTTATAAATTAGTACTGTAATGGAACAAATAGTTAGTTTTGTAGTCGGTGGGTGTTAATCTAAGCAAATAATTGCGAAATTATAACTAGATAGTCGACAACATTGCCGTAATAACGCAGCCGTAAAAAAAAAAATTCTGGAATCGCCGATCGCACATTACCGCTAGACTATAGTAATAATCTAATAGTAATAAGCAAATAAACAATAGTAATTAGCAAATAAACTACAGTAATTATCAAATAAACTACAGTAATTAGCAAATAAACTACAGTAATTAGATATAGGAAAATCGCCACGAAAATACATTTGTTCGACATTACGGGAATACCAACAGCGAAAAAAAAAAAAACACTCCGGCAACTGAATTGATCGCCGATCAACAGTTTTATTACCGCTAAAATATACGAATATGAAACATTCAAATTCATAGCAAATAAGCAAATAATTCTATAATTCTAATTATACCAAAAAAGTTATTTGTTTACATTACGGCAATGTTGGGATAATAACGCAAAAGTAACAAAAAACAACTCCGGCAACTGAATTGATCGACGATCACCAGTTTATTATCGAAAAAGTTTACCAATATGAAGCATTCTAATTCATTTCGACTATAGTATAATTAAATTTTAACACCATTCCTAATAAAAATATTGAATTTGCCGCCACGATGGCAAAACACAGCTGTGGTCACATGGCCGACTGGTTGTTGACAGCTGTCAATCCGAAGTATATCACGGCCATCCTCATAGATCGGCTCGCTACCGCTGCTGCCCCTGATTTTGGTATCCATTTAGGGCGCGCTGAAGCGATTTGTGAAAAAAAACGTGCACCATTTACTTTAAAAATCGATATCTCACGAACTAATGCACGGAATTTCAAATTTGACGCCATGTTGGAATCGGTAAAAGTGTGGCTTGCTGACGGTGACGTCATCAGGTCGCTAGCGTGCTGCCAACATTCAGGGGCAGCATCGGAAAACGACCTACGGATTTTTCCGTAGGTCGGCTGGAGCGCGCGTTCGTGCTCCTACGGATTTATCAGTAGCTCGGCACCATTGGGTTAACCTAAGCCCGCTTTACCTCCCCTCTTGAGTCACCGTCTGACAGGTTGAGAGGAAAATGTATGCCGAGACGAACCACGTTCTCGCTTATATAGAGAGGGCTGCGCATGCGCAGTGGGACACTCAAGCAGGCGGCTACAAGCAACTAAAAAACCTCCAGGGAAACATTAATTGAGGACAATGTAATGCTAAAATTATCAGGTTAAGTGTGTTTTAGTCAAAAAAGAAACCATTTTTAGCCGGCCTGTCTGGGGGCCGGCAAAATGTTCTTTTTACTAATTTTGTAAATGTCTGCCACCTATAATACTGTAAAAATGCAGTGTATTGACATTAAAAAATAGTAATATTTTCTTATATACTTTTTTCCTAATATTATGTACAGTTCCTCCTTGTTAATTCTGTAACGGCGGGTGCTACGACGGGGTAGGTGCTTGTAGCATCGCCGGTCGCCTGGTGTAACTGGATCTTTCTTACTATTACTTTTGGTACTTTTTGGTTCAAACAAGCACAACTGCTACAGTCCCGGTGTAGAGAATGGAGCTACTAATGTCCTAATATTGTAGGCTAACAGTAATAAAAAGCGGTAACGCTGCCACCAAGGTGGGAAATTAGGCTAGCTAAGTTGAATTTGAAGAGAATTATCTTAAATACTAACTTCTAGCAACAACGAACTTTGAAACCGACGGGCGTTTAAAACTCCTGGTTTTTATTTTAGTCAAACATGTTAAAACATTTGCACTTTACAATTGGTAAAATTTACACCTTAGTTAGGTTAAATAATTGACACGGGGAATTTACATTAAATTCGACACAAGAACTTGGCTTAGTTCAATTAAAACAATTTCAAACAGAAAAGGTGATTCGTATAGGCACAAGGGGATTTCGCAAAAGAGCCCTCTAAATTACAAACAGCCTCGGCTGGCTTATAATAGTAGACCTGTTTTACAGTTATGTTTCAACGTGAATTAACAAAGCATTAAACCTCCTAGAGTTGCTGTTGATAAGTCAACTCCTTAAATTACAGAAGCCGCAGCTACCTATAAAGTCGATCCGAGCGATTAATCAATGGAAACCCCACGAAGATCAAACCGTCCTTTGTTTACTTTAAACTGCGTTTAAAAAAACATAATAAAGAAAGCTGGTTTTTAGTAAGGGACCGTGAACCCTTAAATTACGGCCGCCAACGTCCGAGATGCCGTTTGGCTTGGCGCACCATAAGTTTACCTTCTAAAGCTAAAGGTTAAGTTTAACATTAAACTATAAATTTTGACGTTAAAGTCCAAAAAATGAACTTTTAAAGTTAAACTAAGTAAAATACGAACCACTACCTTTGCCCGGCTTGGCAACAATCGGACCGCGGCATCTCCACTCCCGACCGGTGTAGCGACCTCTAGCTTTGAGAATCCTGAGCTGTGCTCTCCCGAGCAGCGCTCGGAGTTGTGCTAACGAGTGAGTCTGTGGCTGGGGTTATATACTCATTACCGGAAGTTGGCGCGGACGCCGAGGATAGCTGCGGAGGGGACGAGCGGGGAAGAGGAGGCGGACATTTTGGAGGAGGAGAGACTGACCTAGATCGGCCGAGCTGTCACTACCGGAAGTCGGAATGGCAGCGCGGACGGCTAGGGTAGCTGAGCGCTCTGGTTGTATGGGAAGTTGAAGGCAATGTTTTGGTTGGACGGGAATTGCGGAGGCTGAATTGACAAAGAGAATTGCCGACTTGGAAACGTTAGAGGCCTGGTTTTGAATGTTGTAAAAGCAGTCCGCAAGAAAACTCGCTTTTCACTTTTTTTTTTATTTTGCTCACGTAGCGCAAGGCCTCGCTTTGGCCGCCCAAAAGCCTCATTATTAAAAATGCTGTATCTCCGTGAAAAATGGACCAAATTGGCTGAAATTTGTTTTGCTTAATAGCCCAATGCTTTAGCTTTCATTCTGCGGGAACAGCCGTTAATTCACAATGACGTTAACAAAAACGTTCCAAAATCGCCGTAACGCACGCAGCGCTAGCCACCATTTTTCGCAAATTTGTATTTACTGTAAATACCTTTGGATAATTCTTTGGCATAAAGCAACGTAGTTTAGTGCTTGTTTTAGGGGGCACAAAAGTCAGCATCCAATTGCTATGCTTTCATTTATCATACATGTAAACATCGTACTTAATGTTTTTATCTAAACAGCGGTGACGATCTGTGTTCATAAAAAGGTTGACTACATTTCCCATTTATTTGCGGCTGCAAAAAAATAACGCCCTACGAGTTTTAAATGCGTTTCAGCATTAACTAAGCTACAGTATTTAATCTTTCCCCTAGTGCTTATAACAGCAACATTTATTAACGTAAATTTTTTAGCCCTACCTAGTTCGGACAACATGGCTTAGCTGTATCTTTAATATTTAGCGGACAGCAGTGTAGCTTGTATTTTTTCCAGAGATCTCCCATCCTACGTAGTGACTCGCTTTACCTTCTGCAAACTCCGAAAAATACCTTCTATTAAATTGCCAATTTATTAAATCCAGGTGAACGAAAACCATCCTTCAATTAAGAGTTCAAAACTCAGCCATTTCAAGTTTCACTTTCAAAACTTTCACTCCAACGATTTTTCAATAGCTCTACTTGATCCAATGCATTTGAGAATTTAGTACAGTAGAGATTGCCATTGTCTTCGGTCCAAACGGATTCTAACTGCCTCTTTTCAGCCACTCAGGGCTCAGCTTTGGCCCACCTGCTCACCCACTCACAGGCCTGAATAGTAAACCAATCACGTAGCTGCTACGACCAATACTTTTGCTTGCCTTGTTGCCCAGCAACAGACCCGCCTCCTGCCAATTTTATGACGTCAATAGCCAAACAATAGAAAATCGCATCCTCAAACTTCCGCGCAGCGGCAGCCTTTTAGTATTTAACAAACGCAAGTTAAACAATCGACAGCACTTGCTCCGACATTTAAGCTACGAGTCACTACGACAGTTGGGATGGAGATTCCGAAGGTCCGAATGTTGCCATGCCGGGCAAGGTAGTGTTTAGGTAACTAGCGGTTATTTTAATTTTTATTTTTGGAAAAGTAACTCTAAATTTTAAACTTTAAAACGTAACTTACTTTTAACTTTATTGTCATAAAATTTATGTTGGACTTACCCAGCGGCATTCCTGACAACAGGCCAGCACAACGTGAGGGTTTGTCTGTTCCCTTTCTAAAAAACTTTCGTTTCTTATTTATAGAATCACCAAGCAAGCTGATTCTTAAATAATCAAAACTCTTCAGGTCTCGTAGCTGTAAACGAGCGCCACCGAAAAACGCCTGTTTTTCAAGAAAATTGAA
>JAHWFP010060103.1:5564-19889 GCA_023313725.1 Lithobius niger | reverse complement strand
TTAGCTCTTGATAAACGGTTAAATTTCCATCGCTGGTGGCAGCAAATTACCAGCAGTATTAAGGTTAGGCCCCTTTAATTTAGGACCCTGCGCTCCATCCCCCATGCTGGGACAGTAGCCCTTGCTGTGCTTATGCCGTAAAAGTCGCAATAATCACCGCAACACCTTAAGCTGAATCTCCGTGTCAAACCAGGAAACCGGAGGCGCTACAAGCACCTGAGCCGTCGTAGCGTCCGCCGTTACATAGCGTTATTTATGGTAGAACCCTGGTAATTCTAGCCCGACTCGAGAGGGAAAGGTTTTAGCATAATGCATCTTGTCTAAACCTAGCTGTTGTAATTTAATGTATGTTCCATTGACTTAAACAGAAACCAACTATTTCTAGTCGAAATTGTAATCATGATGAACTAAAGTATTTGTTCACTAGTGAATTTTTTAATGTAAAATTCCGTACTGCTTTTTACTTAAAGCCTTCCTGTTGTAAAGAAAATCAACTAGTTACCAATGTAGTGTTTATTTAAACATGTTTTTAAAGTAAAACCAAGAGTTTAAAACTCCGTTTTGTTTCTCTGTAATTAGCGTTAATTTGAGGTTTTTAAATAACGAAAATTCATCTTATTTTTAACCTAAGAAAGTAAGCAAATTAACAGTCCCACCATTGGTGGTAGCGAACATTGAACTTAGTTTAGCTTATAGTACCCTTTAATTAGGACGCCTATCTTTACCCCAACTTGGAGTAGAAATGAGCAGTGTTTTTATTCCGCAAAAGTAAAAACGGACACTATCGAAGTTAAGACTGAAACCGCAAACACACCAGACTAACCGTTCTGTCTCAAGCACCCGTTAAACAGACAGCGCCGCTACAATGTGCAAGTGAGTTTTCAACTCGTAACAACGTGATTTTTAGGCCTATTAAATAAACTACGATGTCGCAACTATTGAAGGGGGGACGAAGTGTATTGCACAGAATAATTATTTGAATTGGGAATGAAACTGCTATTTACAATGCAGGTTTTTAACGAAGGAAAGCTAGTTTGTTTTCGTTTTAGAGGTTTGCTACGGTCTGAGTTTGGATGGAGATGCTATAAAAAATAGACATAAAAATATACACTGGGTCCGTAAAAATATACAAACATAAACATTGGAGCTCCGGTAGGGTTCATGGGAAGAAATTAAGTTTACCAAAATGCAATAAGTGCACAAATCAAAAGATTAAATGTTCCAGCTAGTTTTTAAAGGGCTATATCGCAGTTTAGGTTAGTTTTAAACTGGTTTGAACATTGGACATTTTTCATAAATAAACGAAGTCGTCACCTGTTACAAATAAAAAATATCGAGTGTTTTCAATATCTACAACACAACTAAGCTGGAAAAGTGTTTTGGCTTTATGCCTAAAGGAATAATGTACAATATTTACATTTTTAATGCGAAATCGCCATATAGACGATTGTTCTTCTGGTGTGGAAGAATACTGCCCTCAGGTTTTTTCTTCGGTGGTGTTGAGGTGTCCTCACCACGAGCGTCTGATACGAGACCGCTTTTACACGCCCCCACGCGGAGGACTCTATTTGGGGTTACTGTCGAACTCCAAATAAGTGCTACAACAGAAAAGGTCAGTGCACACAAGACATGGCAAAGAACAAGACTGCCAAGCCATGTAAATAAATTGCATAAATTAATGCACCAAGGAATACATCTTCTGAGGAATACACCTCCCGTGAAATACATCACCACAAGTTATAAAATACACTGTTTACAAAAAATAAAAATTGCCATTTTATATTTTTGGGGGACTGACGTTTTTGTGGCTCACGAAATTTTTGTAAATAAAAATTACAAGTTTAAAGGGACACTAGTTGCAAAAATTAACTTGGTGCTGTCCGCGCTGCTTGTTGCAGGAAAGTCGTACAGGCCACAAAGAAAATTGGAGCAAACGAAAGTTTATATAAATGAAAACACTATTTTCGGAGTATATAAAGTTAAAGTTTCAGGGTTTTTTGTAGCTGTTAATTCAAATGAGATAATCGCAACATTTAATGCTCTAACCAGTCAGCCATGCACAGAAAGTTATTTTTTTTTATCTGGGAAAACCTCGAAAAAAGACCCCTGGGCGCACTCATCAGGACCTAGCTTGCGATAAGGATCCGAATAGAGGGTACTATAAGCGCATGCGCAACTATCAGCTCTATTTAAAGTTAACAGACTACCACTGGAGTGGTTTAAGGTTACCAAACAACTTGTTTTACATAAAATTGTTTTACACTGAAGGGTTTAGAGATGGTACCCATAACTTAAACATATTATACATCACTGGGAGGTTTTGTGGATAGTAACCAGCAACCTTTTAACGACAGAGTTGAGACAGACAAATTTTTTGCAGAAACCCCGGTGGAATATTCCTAATGAATATTTAATCAGTGTCGTTACAGTCTTTGACAATATTCTCCCACACAGGGAGACTTTGATAGTGACAAAAAAAGTAAAACATAGGCACTTAAAATTTAGGTGTTGAGTTCCGAAACGGGAAATAGCTGAAAGTTCCTTTTGGCGTGGTTGCACTTTCAATATGCCACTTAACAAAATTTTAAAGACAAAATTTAATTTCCAGTCAATTTGTACTGAAAATGACGTGTTTTAACAAATTAATGTTTAAACAAAATACCTGCTGAGAGTTTCAGCGTTTACGTGTAACTTTCCAGGTTTGTATCTAACTGTGTAGTCGTAATCTTGTAGGGTTAGGCTCCACCTAAGAAATCTGGGATTTTTGCCAGACATTTGCTTGAGCCAGTGCAACGGGTTGTGATCTGATTCTATGACAAATTTTGTTCCATAGATGTAGGGACGCAACTTAGCAACGGACCAGATCAAACACGCGCATTCTTTTTCTGTCGTACCATAGTTTTGTTCACGTGCTGTCAGTTTACGTGAGACGTAGAGACAGGGGTGTTCATCTTCTCCAAACACTTGTGACAAAACACAACCCATACCTCGGTCTGAACAATCACACTGCAAAATAAATTGTTGTGTGAAGTCGGGGGCTCTTAGGACGGGAAACGTCACTAAAGATTTTTTCAACGTGTCAAAAGCAGCTTGTTTTGACTCATCCCAAATGACGGGATCGGGTGCATCCTTTTTCAAGGAGTCTGTGAGACAGACACAAATTTCAGAATAGTGGGGGACATACCTTTGATAATATCCTACCAAACCGAGAAAGGAACGGACATCTTTCTTAGTTTGTGGTCGTGCGAATTTTTGCACGGCCAAGACCTTCACCTCGGAGGGTGTACGAGATCCATTGCCAACTTCATGGCCAAGGAAAGTAGCTTTGCTGCAAGCGACCTGCGATTTCTTGGGATTTACCGTCAATCTGGCCTTCTTGACAGCAGCGAGGAAACTATGAATGTTTTCGAGATGCTGTGGCCACGTTTCGGCCCCTACAACAGTGTCGTCTTGGAAGGGTGTGACAAACTTCCATGCCACGAGTGACATTGTCCATGAGCTTCTGAAAGCAGAATGGAGCGTTTTTCATCCCCATGTTCATCATGAGGGAGCAAACTTCCCAATGGGAGTTGTGATGGTGGCGACAATTGATGCCTGTGGCGTCAAGCGCACTTGCCAAAATCCACGGTTGAGGTCAAAAATAGAGATAAACTTCCACTTAGCTGCACGCTCAATACATTCCTCAATGTTGGGAATCGGGTAATCTTTGGTTACCGTATTGTTGTTCAGCTCTCTGTAGTCAGCTACAGGACGTGGGCTGGCATCTTCTTTTTGAACGATGATCATGGGTGAACCATGTGGGGAATCGGTTTCAACGATTAAGCCCAAGTCAAGCATACGCTTGATTTCAGTGACTATCAAATCCCTTTCGAATTCTTGGTGGCGATAATACTTACAGGGTTTGACTTTGGAATCGACTAATTCAACGTCGTGTGTGACAATGTCAGTGCTTCCTGGCAAAGTAGAAAAAACACCGTCTACTTTTTCGAATACCTCAAGGAGGTCGTTCTTCTGCAACTCAGTTAAGTTGCCGGTCTTTTTGAAAAGACTCATGGCGGCCTTAGCAGTAAGGTGGCCATCTCCAGGCTGACCTGTCCAAACATGGTCGGTGTGAGGAAGCTCACGATCTTCATTGTAAGAATGATTACTAGACCCCTCCCTAGGCAGATAGGGCTTGAGAAGGTTTACATGATATCTGGTTTCTTTTTGTAAACCAAACGATTTTTTTACAAGATAATTAGTATCTGATAATCGTTTCAACACTTCGCAGGGTCCATCCCAATAAAGGTCTAGTTTATTGGTGCGGGCTGGTTTAAGGACTAGAACCTTATCACCAACTTTGAACTTACGTTCAACTGCCTTGATGTCGTAATAGGACTTATTTTTTTGTTGACTGCGAGTGATATTCTCCTGAGAGAGTTCACGAGAATACTGGAATCTCTGGAGCAAGTCCAAGATGTATTCTAGTACGGAAGGATGAACGTCTGGTTCGATCCAATGGCTTTTCACTAACTCCAGTGGGCCTTTGAGGTTGCATCCGTAGACTAACTCGGCTGGAGTGAAGCCAGTGCTCTCATGTGGAGCAGTTCTCAGAGCAAACATTGCTCCTGGCAGGCACCTCTCCCAATCGTGGGGATGCTCATAACAGACAGCTCTCAGCACCGCTTTGAGCGTCCTGTGGAAACGTTCCACGCTGTTGGATTGCGGGTGGTTTACACTGGAGTTAACACACTTTATACCTCACTTTTCTAAGAAAAGAGTTGTAAGTTCCGATATGAAACATGAGCCTAGGTCGCTTTGGAGTTCGGCTGGAAAGCCTAACCTAGAAAACACAAGGAGGAGCGCATCTACAACGCTCTGGCTGTTGGCCTCTTTAAGGGGCACGGCCTCGGGAAAATTTGTTGCCGGGTCAAGTAAAGACAAGATATACTTATAACCAGCCTTACTAGCAGGCTTGATGGGGCCTACGATATCGATTACGTATCGGTTGAACGGCTCGTCATCCATGGGCACTAGCACCATAGGGGCAACAAACTTCTGACCAGATTTACCATTTTTCTGGCAGGTTAAACATGTGGATACAAAATTGTCAATGTCGGTAAAACAATGTGGCCAGTAAAAATTAGTCAACACTCTATCCTTCGTTTTGGATCGGCCTAGATGCCCAGCCCATGCCTTTGCATGTGCGGTGTTTAGGACTAGATTTCTACACTCTTTAGGAAGCACTAGTTGTTTCTTGATTGACGGTCTTCCTAAAGGCCGAAAGGGTTTACAGAAAAGTAATCCTTTCTCGATGAAAAACTGTTTGTTCTCATCCTGCTGGTCCAGCGGGAGCTCAGCAGTTTGCCAACATGGTTTTAAAGTTGGGCAGTCTAACTGCAACTTGACAAATTCGGGTTTGTCAACACTCAGTAATTTATTTAACTGATCTGACTGTGGACCTAAAATAGCTGAATCTAAGCTATCTACCTTAGGAAACAAAACCTTCCTGGGAAGGGGATACTACACTAGAAGTAGAATTACCGTCTTAGTCGTTTTCACTCTCAGATTCGTTCTCACAATATTTGGGTTTAGATATCGGGAGCTGCTGTTCCGCACGAGTTTGGGAACGAGTGATGGCGTTAGAGTAAGGGGGCAGGGCCTTTAAACTTTTCTCTTCTAACACTGTTTGAGAGGGCACACCCAAAAGCATTTGGAAATGTGGACCAACGTGATCCGAAACGAGGGCCTCGGATTGAATTTTACAGTAGGGCGTTTCAACTTCAATCACGGCAATTGCGTGAGCGGTCGTCTGTTCTGAGAGAGCGTTGTGACAATGGGTATATTCACCCGTGAATTGCTCGGGCTTCACAAAATCCCTTGCAATGACATCGTGGGTCAAGCCTGTGTCTCTTAAGACCAGACATTTCGATCCATTTACAGTCCATTCGTAAATGTGTTTAGAAAGAACTAATTCTGGAGGATTATTGCTAACAAAGTTACACTCTGCGTTAGAGGCTGGGTTTCCCTCTTGAGCAATACGAGCACGACACTAATTTTTTGTGTCCGGTTTTGTTACAAAAAAAACAAGTACCTTCAAACTTAGGCCTCCTAGGCCTGTCAAACTCACGATTGGAGTAGTTGCTGCTGGCCGAGTCTCCTTTACTCGGATCGGCAGAAGATGCTGCAGTACCGGCCGGTTTAGCTGCAGTGGAAGAGGCTCTGTGGCCACTTCGGAAATTGGAGGAAGCTTTTGAAGCTTGTCTAGACGACGACGCACTAGGTTGTGCCTTCCCTGTTTTAGGGGCCATGTCTGCAGAAATCTGTTTGTTTCTGGTGGTAAACTCATCACAGAGTTTGGCTGCTTCGTGTAGGGTACCAAGTTTAATTTGGTCCGGCAACCACTTGCGTAAAGCAATGGGACATGATTTTGTAAACTGCTCAAGCATAACTAAATTAGCTAACTTGTCATAGCCTCTATTCACTTCAGCTAGGGACACCCATCTTGAAAATAGGGTTTCGAGAGCGAACGCATGTTCGTGGAACAATTGTTCAGGGCCACGTTCGAATGAACGAAACTGTGCTTCTACGTCTTCCTTCGTTTGCACAAACCTTTCCAGTAACCTGATTTTGACTAACTCATAATCATGCATTTCTATGATCGACATTTGATCACATACCTTAATCAAAATTTCACCGAGAAGGGGCTGTAATTAATTCTTTGTGTTTCCATAGTTTTCTCAAAAATCTTAAAAAAACTATTAATTTCCGATTCGGAAGTCCATCTATTTACAAGTCTGACAGCGTCAGCAATTTTACCCGGTTTATTTACTGGAACACTGGGATTTGGGGATGTTACGGTACCACTACTTGGACTTGAATTACCACTAAGATTGGCAGCCGTTAGCCTAGCTAGTTTGATCTGCTTATCCAACTTTAATAATTCACGAGCACTAGCGCGTTCGCTAATCTGTGCTTCCTGTTCCTTTAATTCAACGTCTCTATTCCTGATTTGGGCCTCTTGGTCCCGTAACGCTAGTTCGTGCGCCATACGTTTATCTACGGCGGCTAACTCAACTGCTTTTAACCTTAATTCTTCGGCTTTAAGCGCGAGCTCATGCTCTTTGGCTGCTAACTCCTTTTTTTTGTAGGATGGTAGCCTCTCTTTTTCTGTAGCCGGAGCTAGTTCGTCAGAGAGATCGTCAACGGAAATTTTTTCTTCCTCGACGGTATTTTTCAAAATAGTCACCGATTCGTGACGGGTTTCACTAACGGTTAGGCCTAATTTTAAACAGGCCTTTTTCAGTTCTTTGTACTGAATGTCTTTAACGACTTCTTCAAAATCGTCCATGTTGGACATTTTTAACTTTAAGCTTCAAAATAAAACTCTTATAAATGAAACTTCCTTAAAATGCAGCCGCAAATTAATTTTACTTTTAAGTTGAGCAGAGCGAGTTATTAAAAACACTTCTCTCCCAATTACGGTAAGTTTTAGCAAGAAATACACTTATTTTAGACCCCTAGCACTCAGGTGTATAAACAATTAAAATACCCAAAAGGCTCTTAACTATAACACTCGGCTTGGCGGCCTTAAGCATATCCTATGCACACCTATCCCGTACACAATCACTGTGCGGTCAGTCTAGTCCAAATCCAAACTTCCCACCTGATGAATGAATCGGCTAGCACACTTCTACTGTAGTAGGACGTATGGTTGAAGGCCTACTTCACTGGAACGATGGTTGGCGTTGTCCAAGGTTCACTGAATACTGCGACGGAGCTTCCTTTCCATGAATGGTGAAATCCTCCTCGCTGTTGACGGTCCACGGCTTGTCGATTTCCAAGACCGGGGGGGGGGGATCTGCGATCCTTGCTTCTCGGCTCCGGAACAGCTTAGTTGCGGGCGCTAATGACGGGCACTGTTGTTGTCGGCAGTGCGGACATCGGGATTTGCCTTGATAGTGACGGCAAGGCTAACATCTTTTTCGGCATTGATTTTAACTGCAATGCGGGCATCTGCTTCTGTGACTATAGTGTCTGAGTCATTCCACCGCTGCCACCATTTGTAACGGCGGGTGCTACGACGGGGTAGGTGCTTGTAGCATCGCCGGTCGCCTGGTGTAACTGGATCTTATTATTACTTTTGGTACTTTTTGGTTCAAACAAGCACAACTGCTACAGTCCCGGTGTAGAGAATGGAGCTACTAATGTCCTAATATTGTAGGCTAACAGTAACGGTAACGCTGCCACCAAGGTGGGAAATAAGGCTAGCTAAGTTGAATTTGATGAGAATTATCTTAAATACTAACTTCTAGCAACAACGAACTTTGAAACCGACGGGTGTTTAAAACTCCTGGTTTTTATTTTAGTCAAACATGTTAAAACATTTGCACTTTACAATTGGTAAAATTTACACCTTAGTTAGGTTAAATAATTGACACGGGGAATTTACATTAAATTCGACACAAGAACTTGGCTTAGTTCAATTAAAACAATTTCAAACAGAAAAGGTAATTTGTATCGGCACAAGGGGATTTCGCAAAAGAGCCCTCTAAATTACAAACAGCCTCGGCTGACTTATAATAGTAGACCTGTTTTACAGTTATGTTTCAACGTGAATTAACAAAGCATTAAACCTCCTAGAGTTGCTGTTGATAAGTCAACTCCTTAAATTACAGAAGCCACAGCTAGCTATAAAGTCGATCCGAGCGATTAATCATTGGAAACCCCACGAAGATCAAACCGTCCTTTGTTTACTTTAAACTGCGTTTAAAAAAACATAATAAAGAAAGCTGGTTTTTAGTAAGGGACCGTGAACCCTTAAATACGGCCGCCAACGTCCGAGATGCCGTTTGGCTTGGCGCACCATAAGTTTACCTTCTAAAGCTAAAGGTTAAGTTTAACATTAAACTATAAATTTTGACGTTAAAGTCCAAAAAGTAAACTTTTAAAGTTAAACTAAGTAAAATACGAACCACTACCTTTGCCCGACATGGCAACAATCGGTGCGCGGCATCTCCACTCCCGACCGGCGTAGCGACCTCTAGCTTTGAGAATCCTGAGCTGTGCTCTCCCGAGCAGCGCTCGGAGCTGTGCTAACGAGTGAGTCTGGGGCTGGAGTTATATACTCATTACCGGAAGTTGGCGGGGACGCCGAGGATAGCTGCGGAGGGGACGAGCGGGGAAGAGGAGGCGGACATTTTGGGGGAGGAGAGGCTGACCTAGATCGGCCGAGCTGTCACTACCGGAAGTCGGAATGGCAGCGCGGACGGCTAGGGTAGCTGAGCGCTCTGGTTGGATGAGAAGTTGAAGGCAATGTTTTGGTTGGACGGGAATTGCGGAGGCTGAATTGACAAAGAGAATTGCCGACTTGGAAACGTTAGAGGCCTGGTTTTGAATGTGCAAGTGAGTTTTCAACTCA
Organism: Lithobius niger; assembly: GCA_023313725.1. NCBI lineage: Eukaryota > Metazoa > Arthropoda > Chilopoda > Lithobiomorpha > Lithobiidae > Lithobius > Lithobius niger. Next base: position 10,489 of record JAHWFP010060103.1, on the reverse strand, counting down.
TAACAACGTGATTTTTAGGCCCATTAAATAAACTACGATGTTATGCATCGCAACTATTGAAGGAGGGGGGACGAAGTGTAATGCACAGAATAATTATTTGACTTTGGGAATGAAACTGCTATTTACAATGCAGGTTTTTAACGAAGGAAAGCTAGTTTGTTTTCGTTTTAGAGGTTTGCTACGGTCGGAGTTTGGATGGAGATGCTATAAAAAATAGACATAAAAATATACACTGGGTCCGTAAAAATATACAAACATAAACATTGGAGCTCCAGTAGGGTTCATGGCAAGAAGTTAAGTTTACCAAAATGCAATAAGTGCACAAATCAAAAGATTAAATGTTCCAGCTAGTTTTCAAAGGGCTATATCGCAGTTTAGGTTAGTTTTAAAGTGGTTTGAACATCGAACATTTTTCATAAATAAACGAAGTCGTCACCTGTTACAAATAAAAAATATCGAGTGTTTTCAATATCTACAACACAACTAAGCTGGAAAAGTGTTTTGGCTTTATGCCTAAATGTACAATATTTACATTTTTAATGCGAAATCCCCATATAGACGATTGTTCTTCTGGTGTGGAAGAATACTGCCCTCAGGTTTTTTCGGTGGTGTTGAGGTGTCCTCACCACGAGCTTCTGATACGAGACCGCGTTTACAATTCTTTCGTTAGCTACAAGCTCAACAATGATTTTGATTCTTTGATGTTTTTGAGTAGCTGCCCCTTGCCCGTCGTCGTTGGTCCTTGGCTTCCCTGGCATGCTCATTATTAAGTACTACTTGTGCTGGAAGGGTGGGTAGTGAGGTTTTGAGGTGTTTTGATTCATTCAGTTGTGTTTACATTGGGAATAATTTGTAATTAGCCTTAGTATAGCGTGCATGGCTCAGGACCACAACCGTTAATAAATAAATTCTGGAGCGTATGATGAATTGAATTGAATTCTATAGCTGGCTATATGGGCGTAGGTTAAGTTTAGAGGTTAAGTTAGTGTGTATATCTGGGCGCATGGCTCGGACTGCGGCCCTAATAAAGATATTCTATTCTGTGCTATAGCTGCCACAGAATAGAATAATAGAATATAGGTGCGTCAAATTCAGTAATATTGCTGTCAAGATTTATAACATCCGTTTTGCCACCCCCACCACTGGCTAAATATCCTTGTGAATCATCACTCACTCTCTTGGCCTTGGCATAAACTAGCTATTACCTCTAAAGCAATCGTCATTTCACTTTCGTTTTCGCTTCAAACGCCACTCTTAATTATCATTTATTTAAACAGCCGTAGGATATTTCATAGAGTTTCGGGAGCGTCGCAGCGAAATTACATTACAGTGGCAACTAGTAAAAATTTCTCTACGAGTATATTTTATCTACCCCAAAACAAAACTTGTTAAGGATTCCCGCCAAGCTTTTCGGCCGTGGGAAGTCGTGATATCAAACGCCAAGCTCTTTTGCCAAGCTAATCCCACCGAGTAATAGTTTAAAGGTTAAATGAAATATATGAAAATTGCTTACTGCGCAATTTTCAATCATTTCATTTAACGTTTGAAGTATTAGTCGGTGGGATTAGCTTAGCAAAAGAGCTTGGCGTTTGATATCACGACTTCCCACGGCAGAAAAGCTTGGCGGGAATCCTTAACAAGTTTTGTTTTGGGGTAGATATCAGTAATTTTTGGTCCAAATTGATAAAATCCATTTTTTTTCTTGGCGATGGAAACACCAATCTAGTTTTCTAGTCCATTTCTTCTTTTTTTTTTTGGCTTTGGTTAGATTTTGAGGACAGTTATCTTTTTTCAAATAATAACGATTTCTTATTAGTACTGAATTATCTCCTTGCAAACACGCACGGATTTATTTAATGTTCAGTTTTGGCATTGGTTGCATAATAACAATGTTTAAAACAATGTAAAACAATCAATTTGGACATTTGGGGCTCCCTAACCCTTGAACCGCTTGACCAATTAGAAAGGTCCATATGAAAAGGGCACATCTCCAGAGCAATACCTGTAAAATGAGCTAAGAACCAGCTTTATTCACCGCATGGAAGAATTTATTGATACAAAAACAAGCGTTACTAGTAGTTGGTAGTAGTTAGTAATTAGGCAAACATCAACGTTATTCGCGTCGTTTTTTCAACAAGAAAACGTTAAGCTGTGTCATTAATTTACGTTGTCAGGCGACCAAAGTCTCCCGATTATACAAATTTCAGCCTTTTCAGTTGCATAGTTGTTTATCCTCAGATGGCTGAAAACAGCCAAACTACCTTTGCAGTAAAGACACAACGTGTCTAGTGGTCGCCATGCTCATATATATATATTATCTGGATGTTATCGTGTATCTTGGCGGGCGACACACTAGCGTGTGTCTTGATATAATTTCACATTCTTCACAGCGATTAAAAAAATTAGTTATTTCAATGCTTTAATTTCAAGTGCAACAGTGTTAAATTCAAGTGCAAATGTGTTAAATCCAAAGACAAGGGTGTTAATTTGAAATCCACTAACGTTAAATTGAAGTATAAAAGTGTTAAATCCAAGTACAAAAGTGTCAAATTGATGTGCAAAAGCGTTAAACCAAAGTTCGAAATTAGTAAGTGCTTTAAATATCCTTAAGGATGTAAGTTATCATAATCCAGATTATTGCGCTAATTCAACTCCATTAGATAAAATATTAATCCTTAAAACAACGCAGAATAATACTTAGCTGTGGTTAAGCATATGATGCTTGGTTGCCAAGGCAATGCAATCCACTGCTTTCCCTATCGGCCTCACTGTACGATTTAACTTTGCTGGCTACCAGAGCGAAGACACGAAGAGCGCACTAATTTATCAAAGCACAGTCATGGCTACGGTCTGATGTAGGGAACGAAGCGAAAATATCCTATCAAATTAAATAGGCCTAAAAAGTACTACTTTACACACGGTACGCGCTGCCACCAGGTGGAGTTACATTAATTGCAGAAAAAAACCTGAGTTAAGAATAAAAGGGGGTTTACGTGATATTTTAACTCTACAATTAATAACTATGTGAAAACAACTGGCGTTTAAAACTATTTATTTATGGACAGTCAACAAAATATAAATGAACACTTTACATTTTACCTCGTTTTTACATTACAAGCTTTTCAAAAGTAAGGCAAACAGAATTTACAATTAAATTCAATCATCGAACTATGGCGTTCAAGAAAACAGCTAATCTTTTACATCAAGAAAGTTCACCCAGGTCTGTTTCAACCTCCTAAAAATAATATGCAGCCGCAAGTTACAATTAGGCCTACAGTATGTTGTTTGCGTTCAAACTCCCACAAACTCAACTAAAACTTCCAGTTAAATCTGAACTAGATCGTTTCAACGGGAACACTAGCAATTTAAGCAGGACTTTTACCTAAATTAAATTCTTTAAAATAAGTAAGATAGACATGGTGCTTTAGAAGGGAACCACCCTGACGTTTATGACTAACTAGGTTCAGAAACTGCCGATGTACGAAGTTAAATCATAAAATTCTCAAACTAGGGGTTGCATTTAAAATTAAACTATGAATTTAGAATGGGGGTCCTAAGTAAAAACTTTCAAATTTAAACTACACGATACGAACCACTACCATAGTGCCCGGCATGGCAACATTCGGACGGCATCGTTCCTATCCCGATCGGCGTGACCACCTCCTAGCTTGAGATCTGTGAGCTGTGCTGTGGAGGCATCGAGTTGGGGGTTTTTATGCCTGGTGCCTGGCAGCCAGGTAGAGGGTTAGCGCGGACCTGTAGGAGAGCGACGGAGGGGGTGAGTGGGGAAGAGAGGTGACTCTTGGAGGAGGAGAGACTGACCCAAACCGGCCGAGCTGGCACAACCGGAAGTCGGCCAAGACAGTGCGGACGGGCAGAGTAGCTTGGGCGCTCTCAATGCTTTGGGAGTTGACTCCGTGTTTTTACATTGTTTACAGACGGAGCTTAGTCAACAAAGGACTTTCTTTGATGTGGAAACAATTAGAGGCCTGGTATTAAAGTGCAGTTAGTTTAAAACTCTTAAACAACGTGAGAATAGGCCTATAAAAATATTTAAACTACGATATTAGGTATCGCACAATTGAAGGTAGGGGGGTGGGGAAGAAGTGTTTGCACAGAATACTTGTTTGGATTTTGTGAGAACAGATCTTTCTTTATTGCCAAAACATCTTAACCTGGTAATTTTAGCATTACATTCCTCGAATGTGATGTTTCCCTGGAGGTTTTTTTCGGTTTGTAGACGCCTGCTTGCGTATCCCACCGCGCATGCGCGGCGCGGTCCTCCCTTATAAAAGCGACAGCGCGCACGCTATCGGCATTCATTTTCCTCCAGAGGTGTCTCCACGCCACCTCGCTCTTCGGTTCCCCGACTGTCGTTTGGAAAATTGGATTTCGCCCGAAGATGGACAATGCTTCTGAAGCCCACCCTTCGTCCGCCGCTCGTCCTCGTTGTAGCGGCGCTCTTGAGGGGTCTTGCGGGTCTTAAGGTGCCTACTGTCTCTAGCACCGACATCTGGCGTACTTGTGGTTACTTTAGATAAGTTCATAAGTGGCGGTTTTTACTTTGTTGTGAAAACAGCATAGCGTGTCTATTGCACGGTTAGGAGAAGAGCATCAGCGTCCTACCTAAGTTATGAAGACCTATCTAATCATTGGTTTACTGCCACCACGATAGGTAATTAATCTAATTTGCCTACTTTGGAGTTAGAATAAAAATAGTTTTGTAGTTAAAATAACCCTTGCAAATTAAATTGGACTAAAAGTCAAAATTGTTGTTCAAAACAACCTTCTTTTCTGTTTTAATAAAACAAGACAAGATTTATACACACGAGGTAACTAGTTGGTTACGAAATAAAAACGGGGCCTTACAATTAAAAACACGAGATTTACAAATAAATCGACAAAATGAACAATTCAAGTTCACA
>JAHWFP010060101.1:185821-232966 GCA_023313725.1 Lithobius niger | reverse complement strand
TCCAGATCTACTTCCAGAATGTATCCTACCGACGACGTGTCTGCTACTGGTACGCTGATGCCAGAATCCACCATGGCGTACAGTTTGTTTTTTTGACCATCGGAGGGAGTCACGTGCGGGAGGAACCAAGTTATTTGTTCTAATACTATCTTGCCGGCATCAACCCACGACGCTCTGAATATAGCATTATCGTCCGACGATCGAATAAGCACCAGCATTTGTTGACAAGCATATAAAATTTTCGTATAGTCTTCGCAAAAGCCCAGTAAGTGGGACAATGGCACGGCGAAGGAAAAACTGCCTTTCGGGTTGCAGGCAAAGAGCACGTCTCTTTTGTGTTTCAGAATCAAATCCGTAGTATCGTCTGTTGTAGATGCATTATGGGAGTCCAAAATCCATCCTCTATTGGTCAATTCTGCTTGCTGCTCCGGAGAGTAACTTACGAAGCCTGTAATGGTGCTTGCAAAACCGGGCATATTTAATTGGTCGACTGTCTTGTCGCCTATTTTATATTGTATCATGCTAAATAAATATGCAGCGGCGTTATTCACCAAAGCAATTTTATCTGTTGCGGCGTATGCTGAACTGTCGGAACTCTTGACAAGAACACCTTTCACGTGAATGTAGCTTTTGTGCGGGTGGGTGAATAAATCTTGGTTCTGAACCGATTATTCTGATTTCGCTGTTGGGAGTAATCACGTTCGTACCGTACTCGTGATAATTGTAACTGACGACTGATTCGTCCAGTATGAATGGTTCTGTAAGGTTCAGATATTCCTCATTGCTCTCCATCTTTAGGCACTGATGAGACTGTCTATGAATTTGACGTTTTCAGGACTCAGAAATTGTCGCCTTCTAGCTCTGAAAGTCTCGTTGTTCCCCCCTTTCGCTCGTGGCAATGTTTCTCTCTTATAAGAGCCTCCCAATTGGTTGTGGACTATTGGTTCTTTAGCTAAAGGTAGACTGGGAACAGTCGGTTTAATAATATTCTTATTAAATTTCAACATTTTAGGTTTTTTATTTTTTTCGTAAGTGTAGTCTCATCGTTAATGTCTCACCTCTCAAATTAACAGGCCTGTTGGCCTGGTCGGTCAACCAAATTCTAATAGAGTAAACCACGTTTTTAGGAACGGGCAGATATATCAGATTGTGAGGCGAAGAAACCACTTTATATCCCGGGGAGACGTTGGGGAAAAACGAGTAGAGAGTCGGTTGCGATGATCCGTTCACGTAAGAACCCGAAACCAAGTCGCAATGTACCAGTATGCTATTTACATTTATTATGTTGACAATGTTTGGTCCGATGTATTCCCCAAATTCGTAAGTCTTAGCTTCGAAACCAAAAATCTTTCCGATACTGGACGGTTCAGAAAAATCAACCTTATATCTCCTGTCAGTAATAGTTAGTTCACACTTTAGAGTGTTTACGTTGCCATTTAATAGAACGTAGGAAACGTTATTAGTCTCGTCCCAATGCTTGCTCTTTTTGAATTTTCTGTAAATGATGTTTATAATTTCGTCTAATTCATAACAACCTTCTGAGACGACGATTTTAATCCAGGTGTTACCGCAGTCCGTGCTGTAAGAGAAAGACTCGGTCACGTCCTCTATAACGTTAGGAATGGAGTTGTAAGTTTCCAGATTGACTAGAGCCAATTCGTGAGTGCCTTCCAATATCAACGGGGAAGGGAAACTGGTCACAAAGTCAGTTTTTTCAGAGGAAAGTATGATCGACATATTCTCAGTTTAATACATTACTTAACATCTACCGAATTCACCGATCAGTTTTCGGTACTCTCCGTCGGACAGCAATGCTTTGCTCCGCATTTCTGTGAAAATGTGCACGAATTCTTCGTCCAGAGAATTATTGCCAGCCTCTGTACAGGCTCTGAGGAGCTTCAGTCTTTCGCACAAGTCATTCGGATCTCTATAGAACCGGTATCCTTTCCCTGCAACCTCGGCAGGTCTGCCCCAAACAGGTTTTATAAAAGTCGTGTACTTGAAACCAGCGCTGGACTTTAGTCTTCTCGTACTGTCGTCGTTGTTGTGATATATGGCTTTACTCCTCTTCAAAATATCGTGGTAGTTCAAAAGGCTAGCATCTCCATCCGGTGGCTTCGAAGGGGTTTTTAACATAACCAACTGCTACAAATCGTCCGTCCCTTCGTACTTTTTTCCTCCCACGATCAAGTCGTCGTCTTGAAATTGTACCTCCATTGCACCAATCACGTAACGTTTAGTCTCCAGGTCGTATCGTATGCCAAAAGTGGGGTTGGTAAGAGTCTCTCGAGTGGCAAACATGCTTAGATACTTGGTAGCTAGCGGACCGAGTCTGACTGCGGAATCTCCGAGTAAAGCGACCTCTTCCATTTGTCTCCTACGAGCCCCCGGCGTGAGGGCAAGTGACATGTCGGAGGGCGGGTCAGGTAATGCACCCATGGAACTGGAGAGTCGTCTCCTGGCACCCACGCGAAACTGTATCTCGCCATCGTCACTGTCTATATTCTCGTATTCAGTATCGACGCGGCCCGTTGCCGCTTCCAAAGCTTTCTGAATATGCTCTTACCGTTTCCCGTGATATTTTTCTTGTTTCTTCTGTCCAGCCTCTAGATACAACAGTTCTTTGTTTTGTCGTTGACGCTGAGCCGAAGCCTCGCTTCCCTGTAGCATCTGCTTTTTTAGTCTGGTCTACTATAGGATCAACTACTGGTTTGAATATCTTTTGCAAATGTTCAGATTCTGTCTGCTTTTCCAGTTTTATATTTTAAAATTTATGTTTCAGACGCTTTTTTAGAGCCTCGTACTGATCGACCTCTTTCTGGGGTTTGCTTCTCTTATTTTTAGTTTTAGTAGACATGACAGTTTAGTACTTTATAAAATAATGTTTAAGTCAACAAACGTTAATGTCAACAAAAACCTTCGGCAGACACGTCGTTGTTAGTCGAGCATTCTTCTATACCTTCGATCCAAGGGTTTAGTTTTATCGATGAGTAGGAATCCGTACAGAACAGAGTTCCAAACCTCACCACACATGCTACAAAACTCGTCGAAAATCATGTCACCACTAAAGTGGTTATTGAAGACATGTTTGAGGTTTGCTTCGTCTTGCCTGAAGAGAATTATAATGTTGGAATTATCTCGAATAACTCTCTTGGTTATCCTGCTGTAAGTCTGATATAAATAAAAGATCGAGGTGTCCGCGTGCCTGCCGTAGGCAAAATAGCGTTCGATTCTATCTTGTTTCTCAATCATGAAATCGTCCAATAAAATTACCGTTTTACCACATGGCAGTTCTTCTGGTGGTGGGATATCTTCGTTATTGGAACAAAAGGTAGCTACGCCCGGACATATTTCCTCGAAAGCTCTCCTGAGATGGAAATATTTGTTTTGAAATAAAGACTTCGAGTACACATGCAGGCCGTCATAATTCAACCAACCTGGATTGCAAATGAAATTTATAACTAAATTGGTCTTTCCACAACCGGCGGGGCTGCAAATGATGCACCTTACGTCCTCTGGAAAATTCAGTAAATTACCACTCGATGGTGGCTTATTGACATCAGCAATGTCATAATTTAACACTTTCATCTTTCAGCTGCTTTAAGAAAAAAAAATGGTATTTTGATAAATTCTCTGCAAAACTAGTATCTAAAATACCTTTTCATTCTCATTTTATAAATAAACAGAGATGTACTGCCTCAAATGCAAAAGAGTTACAGCCAGTAAAAATGTCAGGCACGTTGTGACTAAGAATTATCGACAACTACTGAAGGGCGAGTGTTAAGTGTGCGGCACGAGGAAAGCACAGTTTCAGAAGAGCAGAGGCTCTGGATTGTTCAACAGCGCGATAGACAAGTTGCCGGTGGAACTTCACATTCCGGGATACAACTATTGCGGTCCGGGAACAAAACTGAACAAGAGACTGAACAGAGGCGATGCTGCCATCAATTCTCCGGATGAGGCCTGCAAACAGCACGACATCGAATACTCTGCCCAACCAGACTTGGAACGAAGGCACGAAGCTGATAGAAAGTTGGCCTCCGATGCAGTAAAAGTAGCAAAATCTAGCAAAACTGGTCTGAAAGAGAAGTTGGCAGCAGCTGCTGTAGCCGCAGCTATGAAAACCAAAGTAAAGTTGGGAATGGGAATTAAAAAAAAAAGATCAAATGGAAACTTTAGTGGAGGAGCTACACAAGCCAGCTAGGCGTAACTTTCCGAGAAGGCGCGTTATTGGCTACGGGATAGGTGATTTAGTTCAAGCGGACCTGGTGGAGACGATACCTTACGCGGAACAAAACGAAAATTACAAATACTTGCTGACTGCCATCGGTGTATTCTCTAAATACGCTTGGGCCGTCTCTGTGAAATCAAAGAATGCCACGGATGTCACTGGTGCTTTTAACGAGATATTAAACACGATGTCTAATCCACTTAAAAGCCTGCAAAGCGACGAAGGGAAGAAATACTATAATAAAGATTTCGCAGCACTAATAAAATGCCACAAAATAAACCACTATTCGACCAAGTCAGAACTCAAGGCGAGCGTAGTAGAACGTCTAAATCGCACATTGAAGTCGAACATGTGGAAACGGTTCACTCTGCGAGGTAACCACAAGTGGATAGACATTATAGATGAAATTGTCAAAGATTACAACGACAGAGTTCATTCTACCATTAAAATGAAACCATCCGAAGTAACTAAACGCGATGAACAGGAGATCAGAAACATATTGCTGAAAAAGAGCCCTTCCAAAAAGAAGAAGAATAGTTTCAAAGTCGGGGATTCAGTAAGAGTGACAATGGCAAAATCTGTATTCGACAAGGGATATTTGCAAAACTTTACCAACGAACTGTTCGAGGTGAGTGAAGTCAGAAAAACTCGACCGACTTGCTACAGGTTGGTCGACCAACTGGGTATTAAAATCGAAGGCACTTTCTACGAGCAAGAGTTGCAGAAAACTAACGTGCCGGATCTGTTTTTAGTCGAAGAGATTATGAACACTAAAAAAGTTGGAGGGAAAACTCGTTACCTCGTCAGATGAAAAGGCTACGACGAGCGCTTCGACAGTTGGCTCGACGAAAAGCCAGTTGTTCTAGGAAAATAACAACAAAAATACCAAATTTTCCCTCTTTTTATTTATATTATTAAACTGAGACCAGGACGTTGAAATTATTACTGCTCATGTTATATTTATTTTATTAAACAGAATCATTCAGTTGGAGCGATGGTAAAAACAAACTTTACCTGCGTTTACTGCGCTCAAACGTATCGTAACCGAGAAAGATTGATACGACACCTCATAGAGACACATAGGAATAGTTACCCACCCGAGTGCGATTGCTTCGAGAGGGTGTTGGGCTGTACAGACGATCCCATCCTCTGTGAGCAAGAACACGAACACAGAAAGTACACGAAAGCTGTGCAGGCTGTAGACCCGTTGTACCTTTTAATGTTGATGCGAAGAGGTATAGATTGCTCTACTGTACGAATGTCTCCGGCAACTCGTGACTTGCAGAGCTCAAATTGGATTAGGAGTGAGTTTCGTTCGAAATGGCCAAGAAATACCAACTGAATTTCAGTCCCACTACTCCCCAATCTATAATCCATTAGATATTCCCAAGTTACTGGACACAGCTTATGCTAAAATCCAATGTTCCATCGACGAATTTGCCGAAAGAGGGAGTGGTTGGGTGATAAATCGCTCCTACGAACTCACAATCCGAGTAGCAAAAATCGACCCGCTCAGACCGGGCTCTTACATTCCTCTGCCAGCAAAATTAAAAAAGAAGTGGAAGTGTGTAGTCAATGTTCAAAATTTTACAGACCACAAGTGCTTCTTGTATTCAATTCTGGCTGCCAAACACAAATTAAGCATGGTGGATCCGAAAGAATACGAAGTATACGTGAGAACGGTAGATTGTTCGATGCTGGACTTTCCAACGCGGCTGGATCACATTGACTCATTCGAGATGGCCAACAATCATTTATCGATCAATGCGATTGCTTATACCAAAGAGAACGGCTTGCATCCCCTTCGTGTGAGCACGAATTTTAAAGGCCAACCCATAGATCTTCTGTTAATTACCGACGAGTCGACAAATTTTCACTACTGCGCCATCGTGGATTGTGACCAATTTCTCCGACACCAGGGATCGGGAAGCAACCCGAAATATTACTGTCAAAATTGTTTCGCCGCCTATGGAAAGGCATCGCTGAGAGACAAACACAAACTGGACTGTACAAGAACCAATCCGTCACCTCAAGCGCTCAAATTCTTAAAACCTGGCGAAAACATTTTGAAGTTTGAAGCTTTCAGTAGAAGAAATATTCACCCCAAAAACATATACGCCGATTTCGAGTGCTTTCTGAAACCCGTTCCTTCCTCTAACAGCTCCGGGAAGAAAATCAACCACTATCAACCTTGCAGCTTCGGCTACGTCGTGGTGGGGTCTGGAAACTTTCAAAAAGCTGCTTATTACCTGGGAGAGGATGCCGTTGAACAATTCTTCGATCAGTTGGTGATTGAAGCGCGCGAGAATGACGAAACATTAAAAAGAGTCCAACCACTATGCCTCACTCCGGTCCAAGAGGCTGATTTTAACCACGCTGGAGATTGCATCTACTGCAAAAAGCCATTCGGTTCAAAAGACGACAAAGTCCGGGATCACTGCCATATTACTGGCCAGTACAGAGGAGCTTCTCACTCGAGTTGTAATCTGAATGCCCGAGAGCGTACCACGATCCCCGTGGTATTTCACTGTCTCGAAGCTTACGATATGCATCTATTGGTAAAAGCGGTGCACAAGTTTCCGAAAAAAGTAGAAGTCCTCGCGAGAAATACGGAGAGGTTCATGAGCATGACCATTACCGTTGAAACGGGATGGGATGAAAAGAAAAAAAAGAAAAGGTACGTTCGGCTTAAGTTCGTAGACAGCTATAATTTTCTCTCCTCTTCACTGAAAACTCTGGCGGAGAGACATAAATGAGATTACGAGGTTAGGACGGGAAGCTGTTCTTGAAAGCTGGTGGGAAGGACAAATGGTTCCTTCCCGACGTCCAGGAAGAGACTGTCATGGATCTGTTAACCCGTAAGGGTTACTACCCATAGGAACACGTTTCCAGCATGAGTGTGTTCGAAGAGCAGTCTTTACCACCGAAAGAATACTTTTATTCCAAACTCAAAGAAGAAGGCCTAACTGACGACCAATACGATCACGCCAAAAAGATTTGGTGTATGCTGAAAATCAACAAGTTTTCCTCCTACCACGAAATGTATCAGCTAACCGACTGTCTGCTTTTGGCAGACATTTTCGAAGAATTCTGCAGGATCTGCTTGCGAGACCACGACATACATCCGTGCTATTACGTCTCCACCCCAGGGTTTAGCTGGGCGGCAGCTCTAAAGATGACCAAGGCCGAACTGGCACTATTTACTCACGCTAGCAAACATAACTTCATCTTGTCGAGAATACAGGGTGGAGTTAGTTTCATTAGTCGAAGGTTCGCGAAGGCCAACAACCCGTATATTCCCGAAACGTACGATTCAACAAAACCTAACAAGTACATCATCGATTGGGACCTCAATAGCGCTTACGTCTGGGCCATGAGCTAGCTGCTGCCTTACAACGGCTTTAGGTATTTGACTAAAGATGAGATTCGAGCTTTCGACGTGACTAAGATAGCAGACACGTCGTCGGTAGGATACATTCTGAAAGTAGATCTGGACTACCCGAACAAACTTCACGATCTCCACAACGACTACCCGCTTGCTCCTGAAAAATTTGAAATAAGAGAAGAATTAGTTTCAGATTATTCGAAATCTTTGTTGCGAGGAAAACCAGTGAAACCTGTCGTGAAGCTAGTGGCCAACCTACTGAGTAAGACGCGGTACGTAATTCACTACCGTAACCTAAAATTCTACCTCGAACACGGCTTGGTCCTTCGTCACATCAGCAGGGTGCTGAGTTTCAATCAGAAGCCCTCGTTGAAACAATATATACATTTTCATACGGCAAAACGAAAGGAATCGAAGACGGTGTCTGAAGGGGAATTTCACAAGTTGTGTCCTAATTCGGTGTTTGGGAAGATGATTGAACAGAAACAGAAAAGACTCAAAGTCAATCTATGCACCGACAGCAAGCGAGCCATCAAATATTCCACCCAACCCAATGCTGATTCGTTTCGGATATTGCACGTAAACCTGGTTCAGATCAACTCGAAAGTATGCAAGGTGACGTGCGATCTTCCCACCTACTCGGGGTTCGCCATACTAGAGTTGTCCAAACTCCTTCTCTACGAATTTCACTACCGATACATACGTCCCCAATATGGAGATCGAGCAAGATTGCTGTTCACAGACACGGACTCGCTGTGCTATTGCATCGAAACCGTGGACGTGTACGCGGACATGGCTAAAAACATGAGTAGATTCGACACTAGCAACTACGATCCTCAACACCCACTGTTCTGCAACGTCAACAAGCAAGTATTGGGAAAGATGAAAGATGCCACGAAGGGAGTACCGATAAAAGAGTTTGTGGGGTTGAGTAGCAAGATGTATTCGCTCGTGACGTCCCAAAGCGAAACGAAAAAAGCGAAGGGAATTTCCAAGAGATTCGTGGAGAAACACTTAACAAACAGGCAGGGCTTACCACAGAGTTGAGACTCAACTCGTTGGAATGGACCTACCTATATCGACTGGGTGAAAAGATGAACAGATCTGTACTCAATCAGTGGAGGGAGAAATTGCAGTCCAAGGACGAAGAAGAAAATAGGTTCGCCTGGAAAGGTTGGGAAAGCACGGACGAGGGTCTATGGAAAAGCGTTACGGATCCCACTTCGAAACAGGTCGTCGAGCCGTTCATCGAAATAGCCGGAGAAGTGTTAATCGAGCATGGAGATAACTGTACACGAAAAACATATGTTGGCAATAATGTTGGAACTTTCCAAACTCAACAGCAGAAACCAAATGAAATTCTTGTTGGATTTTAAAATGAAAGCGCTTCGTGTCGGAGAGGAGAAAAGAATCAGAGTACGATTTACGAATGATGACACGCAAGTGCAGCAATACGACCCTAAAACAACGGCAGTGGTTACTTTGTTACAACTTTCGTTTATGGAATGGTCCGAGCTCTACAAACACTTTGCGAGCATAGATAAACTCATGGGGAAAGTTTCCGAAGACGAATAAACGTTTCAGACTGCCTCTGTGTGGATCATACTGACAGCAGTACAACCAACCGGTAAAAAAAAATAAAATTTTTCATTCACGAGCAGCACAGTCCCCTTGTAGGGGTAGGTATCGTCTACTGTTTTCGAAAAGGTTTTCGTAGGTTAAGTTGAAGGCAGGCCCGGTATTGTAGTAGGTCTGTTTGAGTCAGTCCGTATTGTAGTAGGTCTGTTTGGGTATCGATAACAATGTTATCCAATGGGGTTTTTGACGCCAGGCCCGTCATCGTAGTAATTTACATCTACTAAGGTATTAACTTTGTTGGGTAATCACAATTAATGGAGAATTCGATCATGCATTGGTAACAATTTCCAAGATTATCCCGGGGGCAGACATCGTAGATTACTCTATCTTCATCGGTGCAGATTAGATCGAGAGTATGCATGCCTCTTATAGTGAAGTCAATTTGTTGGCTCAATCCCAGAGGAGCAATAATTTTAAGGAAATCTCGATGTGGTTTAGCCTGTGCAATCAAAGTGTGCCAATTTACTGAAAACAGGTTGAAGTCCCCCAATATAATATTAGTGGATCGGCACTTGAACGCGGAACAAACATAAGAACCCAAGAGCTCCACAAGAGGTCATGAAAAGCTATCCGGTAAGTCACACAGTATAAAATAAATGTTTAACGTGGGCAAAAAAGCACAAAAAGCCTCACAATCTGAGACAGTAGAGAAAATTGCAAGAGTTGTATCCCGTCAAGCTAAAAAGATGCCGCCTGCTAGGATTCGTTGATCAGAGCGACATAAATTGTAGGGGAGATCGCCTACAATCATTGCATTTGAAAATATCTCACTGAGCCATGTCTCCACAACAAAGATTAAGTCATATCTACATTCAGCTAAAATGGCCCGGAAATGGCTTCATTTTTTTGGGTACGCTACAAGCATTGAGAAAAAGACACGAGAGATCTGGACTGGGATTAGAACGCTTGTCACACAATGGCATCATGGGTTTACTCCCAATTAAAGGCTGTAGTTTTCTGACAGCTGATGTTGTATTGTAAACTCAGTTATCAATGCCGACTTTCCCTTAGATGTAAGGTGAATTCCGTCGCGGGCCATCATTGTGGGATTTGTACAAATTTGGTAGTCCACTGATACGTAGTTGAAGTTTAAATCGATACAGTGTTGCTTGGTAAGAAGGTTTGTGTGGATTGTTAGTCTATCCTCATTGCGATACTTAGCCAGGATTGATGGAATATGTTCCACCAGTGCCTGGACAGAAATACCCGGCCACGACCAAGTGTGTGATAACTGGTTGGTACCAAGAAATTTTTTTTTAATTGGTGGAAGTTGTGAGCAATTCCATGCCCCGAATAGGGATTTTGCTAGTGAATCCTTTATGACCTCTCTCCATGTTCATTTGATTTACTTAAAAGATATACTGTTTTTTTTCTTAAAAACTGATTCAACTTAGTGAGATTAAAATTGTGAGTGATTCTGCAAAGAGTCTAGAATAGGAAGATCTCAGAAATTGAAAACGTTGTTCTGGATCCATAGACTTTTTAAAGGAGAAAGAAGGCTAGTTAAAGGAAAAAAGTAAGTAGCTAATATGTGAATTATAAACGTGGAGAGTTTAGTAAATACGCAAATATTATTTCAATGAACTTCTTGGAATACAGTCATTTGAAGCAAACTAATGCTCGTACAGATGAATGAGTTCAATTGTTCACCCCACTAGACATTTTTGAAGGAGAAAGAAGTTTAGTTTAAGGAATAAAGTAGCTAAATAATTAATTGTAAATGGAGAGTTTACTCAATACGCAAAGCTACTTTTTTAATATAAATTTCTTAGAGCATTAAGTGATCAGAAGCAAACTAAGGCTTGTATAGCTGAGCATATTAAATCTGAGCTACGATGACGAACACTCTGGCATTTTACCTTACTTGAAGGCGTTTTTTCATTGTGGCATTTTTCCTAGGGACGTTTTAATAATAATATTTTTTTATCACAATAGTGATAGGGTACTGAAAGGGGCGTGACCCACTAACAACAGTACCAATTAAAAGCAACCAAAGTACACAGAAGTTAGAACCCAAAAAAACAGCAATTGAAAATTTTTGCGGATAGTAGTTGATATTGCCGGAAGGGTTGTAAGCCGCAATACCATACCGCAATACGTGATGGGAGAGGAGGGGGTTGTCTACTAGCAAAACCTCTTGATAAATGGTGTAAGGTTTTATGAGAGCAGCTCCCTGCAGAAGCCTTCCTCCGTTGTAATACCAACTGTCCTGGAATGAAGAGCATTCCAAATTGGTACCACCCTGACCGCAAAAAAGTTTTTCCTACAGTCAAGCTGTGACCCCTGACCACCAATTTCCATGGATGACCCCTAGTATAATGAATACTCGGGGCAAGATCGAAAAAAGGTAAGTCCACTGAAATAAGATTGTTTAAAATCTTATACGTTAAAATGAGATCGTATCTTAGTCGACGCAACTCTGATAGGTCTAGGCCGGCCAAAGCAAATCGATCCAGGCGATTTACCTCATGAAGTCCAGGAAGGCGCTTTGCAAATTTTCTCTGTACTGTCACGATTAAGTCAATGTCCCTACCTCAAAATTGTGACCAAACTGGTGTTGGGAAATTCAAGGATTGGGCGAACAAAAACTTTGAATGCCCAAACCTTTAATAACAAATTTCCCGAATCTAAACAACAGTTAACTACTGCCATGGAACTGACCTACAGACAATGTTTCGATGCCTTTAAATCTGATGTAAACCAGATATCAAGATCTAGAATTTTCTAGACAGCTGGAAGAGAATCCCTACCAAGCAGATAGCAGTAGCCTGGGGATCTGGGTCAACATGAAACAGTTGACATTTTGAGTTTGAAAGAGGCAACTGCCAAATATCGGACCATGAAAAGACATTTTCAATCTTCTCCCCAAGTACGGGCGATGGTTCCGCAACCAATAAATCCGTCCCAATTTTTATGTCCTCAGCCAATCTTACCCCATAAGCAGAGGACGAGGTCAAGGTAAGATCATTTGTGTATGTCAAAAACAGAAGGGAACCAAGCAGTGCAAGCACTGAGCCGTGGGGTACCCCATATGGTACACTAATTTTGGAGAAAAGTGTATGCTCAATGCTGATTTGTTGAAAACGGTTACTCAAAAAGGCAGCTAGCCAGTCAAAAAGGGACCAGTTACACCACAACCAGTCAGTTTTGAAAGTAATGTTCGGTGAATTACCGATTCAAATGCTTTCTTGAAATCAAAATACACAACATCACACTGTGCTCCAACATCTAATGCGTTTGTCCACCTATCAAGAATGCAGAGCAATTGATGGGATGCTGATCTACATGAGCAAAATCCAAATTGGTCAAGTCGCAAAATCTGAGACTCTTCTAGATAAAGCATGAGTGAATCTCTAATGATGGATTCCATAACATTACAAGTGACGCACGTAAGTGCTATTGGGCTATAATTAAGTGGATCCAATGTCAAGCCCTTCTTAAAAATCGGCGCAACGAAGGCGCGTTTCCAGATTTCTGGTAGTTCTGCCTGCTCAAAGGAAATGGTAAAAGGTCTGGAGAGTAGGTAACTGATTTTGGCAGATATTTGTTTAAGCAAAAAGGCCGAAAGCCCATCTGGTCCACTGGACTAACTCTGCTTCTGTTTTTGCAAGGCAGAAAAAACATCAATCATGTCGAATCTTACATGGTTGCAAAATTGACCATTTTGCGGCATGGGAAGATTTTGGTTTCCATCATCCGTAATAAAGTTCGATGCAAAAATGGAACTTAAAGCCTCTGCCTTCAAGAGGCTATCCACCACGATTCCACTTGGCGTCTCAAATGGTGGCAATGGGTGATTTGCTATGTTACCTCCCCTGATTATCTTCTCCTCTTTCTTAGCATGCCATGCTTCAACAGAGTCAGAGTATTATTTCCTAGCTAAATTATTTGTTGAAAGTGACTATTTGTCACGGTTTAATTTGTTTTTGCCTGTGGGTGTTGTTCCTGGGGCGTTTTGTTGGAGGCCTTTTTTCTGGGACATTTTGTCGGAGGCATTTTTTTCCGGATACCAGTTCTAATGTAAGTAATGTAAATTTTGATCGGACCAATAATGCATGTTGTACCTGTTTACTGTGCCATCCCTATGAAAGGTTTCTTCATGTGAAAATAGCACATCTTCTACAAATATTGGAGTGTCATTCATTAACCATTGCATAACTAGGTAGGTTTTCCTCATTCAGGGCTTGATGGAGATGAATGTAGTATGGGTGATACCAATCCCTATTGCAGAATCCGAAATACTGTGCAGTGGCTTATCCCTAATTGTCCCCAATACCTCTGCTACTTTTGTGTGGATTGACAGCCACAAGAGCCAGGACCATCAGCTCTCGTCGTTCATTGTCTGCTATACGATCCCGTCGTGGTCCACACCGCGGTTGAGCAAACATACCATTCGCTCTAAGCCTAGCTACAACATTACCGATGGTTCGCGGGCCAGCTGTCATAGATCAGGATACCTTTCTTTATGCACTCTTACGGCTTGCCTTTCATTTCCATCGCATTCCCTGATGCAGCGACCATGTCCGTTTTCTCTGAACTTGTGTACACTGGCATTTGTAACAGTGGTTTCCTTTAAAAATGTTATGGTAGAGATGACCAGAACTACTGTAAACCTGTTCGCAGTGCTGTTCCGGGTAAGAACAGCTTTAAACAAACTACCATTTGAAGCCAACTTGGCTTAAAAAATAACCAGGTAGTAATACCAAAAAATACAAGACAATTCGGAGCCAACTTGGCTGAAAAATGTACCAAACACAGTGTATTAGAACACAGCCAAGCCCTAGCTGGCAAAAGTAAAGAGATTAGGCCTGTAGGATTTCCTAATCCACAATATTCTGCATTAGGTGGACTTTTTTCGTTCTATTTGATTCCATTCACGTAGGCTACGCATAGGCCTATTAGTTTTAAGCCTATTGACTATAGGCCTATATGTTCTATAGTCCGGCTATTCGGTAAATATATCTGTTCCACCCTGTATAATAATGAGATCAATAAATAAATTATTTCGGTGTTATTTGGAAAAGAATAGGAAAAAACAGATGATATCTTTTTTTAAAATAAAATACTAAAATAAATGAATTAATATACTATATCATAATATTAAACAGTTTTAACGTAACTACATATAAACTTATGATGAACCAAATTGCGTTTTAGAGTGTCATCAGAAAGATTTAAGGTTACCCTATTGGAACAATGCGTATAGTACAAGAAGAAATGATTATTACAAACCACACACATTTAACAAACTAGAAACAAATATAATACATTTTCAAAACAAACATGAATTTAAAAAGTCAATAATTGCACTTATAAACAGTTATAAAACTTAAAAAAACTAACACCACTAACAAGCCATTAATTGTATATATTATTTATTCATGTATGCATCTGCTTTTTAAACAAGTATAGTATTATGTGTTATGTATTATGTGTATTATGTAATTATTGTAGCTCATACAAGTTATTAATTTAACTTCGAGCAATGTAAGCAATAAACCTAATATAATTATTATTAGGCTATTGAAAAAATGAAAAAAAAATAAAAATTAATTCAGATTTTCTGAAAAACTTTGAAAAATACAAGAAACTTATAAAGAATGTTCAGAACAAAATAAAAAGAGCAAAGGAAAATCATTATGGAATGTATTTTGAGAAGATTAAAGAGGAAAAAAAGGTTTGGAGCAAAATAAATCAGTTAATTGGAAACAATGCTAAAGTTACGAACATTGAAAATCATTTTGAACAATCACTTTAAGGAAAAAACTAACATCATTTGTAAAAATTTTTCAGAACATTTTGAGCAGCAAGTACCCCATATAAAAACTGAACTAAAAATTAGAAGGTTCAAGCTTGAATATAAACTGAAAACTGTAAGAAATAACTTACAGAATGGAAAACAAATTGTACATACAATGGGGATCATCGAAGCAAACAAAAATGACATACTCAAAATCATAAATCATATTAAAGTAAAAAAAAAATCATGTGGCTATGATGAATTCATGATGGAACACTTTGCAGAAAGAAAAGATAAAGCAAGTGAAATCATGACAACTCTAATAAATAACATAATTAAAACTGCAATTTAGCCAAATAATCTAAAAAAACAACTAATTAGACCAAAATACAAGAAGGGAAATGTACAAGATCTTAATAATTACAGACCAATATCGTTATTAACTGTATTAAATAAAATAATAGAACAATTCTTTGCAACAAAAAATGTAGAAATTTTGGAAAAGTACAACGTATTGGATATCAGAAAGGGATTGGCGCTAATGACGAATCAGAAAAAATAAACAATATCATCTGCAGATCATTAAATGAAGGAAAATCAGTTGGTACGATTCTAATAGATTTAACTAAAGCCTTTGATACTCTTACAAACGATATACGACTAGAACAAATTTATAAAAATTGACTTAGAGGCAAAATGTGTAACATTATTAACAGTTATTTAACAGATAGATACACGTGTCAGAATTGCTATTAACCTAAGTCAATGGACAAAAATTGAACACAGCGTACCACAAGGTTCTGCATTGGGTTCCTACTATTTTAAATTATTACATTGATATTACTAATTTAAATGGAAAACTCATACGACCTTATTTGCAGATGACATATTTATGTTGTTATGCACAAAATAACAGAAAGGTGATGGAAAATTTGCAGGATGATTTTGACAATCTAACTGTAATTTTGAAATTGTAACTGTAACTGCAACTGTGTTAAGATAAAAAAGTAAATAATGCAAGATATTTGGAAATTGAGCTTGATAAAAATTGGAAATTTTACAATCATTTTGATATAATTACACAAAAACTAAGGAGAATGATCCCAGCATTATATAAATTATAGAATATACTGAGCACAAAAAATCAGAAAATGATTTTTCATGAATTGGTAATGTCAGACATAAATTATGGGCTCAGTGTGTACGGATCCACATCAAAAAGCAACATGACACAAGAACAAAAATTAAATAATAAAGCAATGAAAGTACTTTTCGGAAACAATGAAATACAACAGACTGACGAGTTGCATAAAAAATTTGAAATAATGAAAATTGACGCATCATTCAAATGGAACATTATAAAAAAGAATTATTACAAGGATGAGCATAAAATTATGGTAAATAGAAATATGAGAAATAATAATACCTGGCTACAAAAATTAATATGAAGGAACTCATATGGTATACTTCAATTTGATTCCACAAGAACTGCAACAACTGCAACCCAATAGTGAAATGCAGCGTAAAATCAAAAAAAGTAGTTAATAATAAGCAGCATTTAGGTAACATGATGCGTGACTAGATAAAATATAAGATATTAAATGGATTAAATTAACTAAAATAAACAATAAATGAAAATTTTAAAACTGTTAAAATAGTGTATGTGAAATGTGTTTTTTTTTGTAAATAAGTTATAAATGTAGATAGTTTTATGTAAATAAAATCTATAACTTGTAACTGATTGCACATACAAGTCTGATATGGACTTTGTGACAGTACTCGTATGAACTTATATACCTGTACTTGAGTAAAGTTATTATTATAATTATCATTATTATTATTGTTATTAATATTATATAGTATTAAAATATAATAGTACTATGATAATTATAGTACTATAATATTAATTGTATTAGGCTAAGAGGCCAGGAAGAGGAACGCGACGGATCGCAAGCTCGAGAGCACATGGAAGGCAAAATGAATTAGGAAGGCTGTGTTTCGACTGAAGACTCATCGGTAAGGCTCGTGAATATCCAGTGATAACGTAGAAGCTTAAATTCTAGCTTTAAAAACTTTTATGTGAAAGTATTGACCAAGTGAAAGGTCACGGGGTAAAGCATAAGCCCACAAAACTATGGCAGCTCTCACGAACTGAAGCCGTTCTCGTTCTGAAGCCGTTCACGTAGTGGGCTGAACTACGGAAGTTTGCAAGTGCCATCTCCGTTTTTCAGAACTTGCGAATACGCTGCGAAGTTGGCTCAAGTACATGATGGCATTTGCCGGTAATTGTTTGGCTCAAAAATGCGGCAAACAATTGCCGGCAAATGCAGATGACATTATTTATTGTGATGGTAAGTGCTCGTCAGGATTTCATCACGGCGATTGTTCAGTGCCAAAAAAATAGGTGGAAAAAGAAAAATGCGCTAGCGACAAAAAAACTGGAGGTACGATTCATGCAGGGAAAACGTACAAAAATCGTCTTCGGAAAATAGCGTAAAATCAAGTGAAATAAATGAAGCTCATCTAACTGATATGCTCAGCAAAATGGAAAAAAGGATCTGTAACACTTTCCTGAAAACTGGAAATTTATAGGCTGAACTGAAGTTAGAAATTAGAGACCTGGTGGAATCACTCAACTACACAAATAAAAAAAGTGAATATTTAAAAGCTGAAAATGAAAAACTGAAGGAAATAGTGAACAAATTAAAAACTCGTTTAGATGACTTTGAGTGCACCGAAAAAGAATCAAAGGAAGAGAAGGCAGAAGTCAAGGTACTGAAAATTCAGCAAAATGAGGCAGACCAGTACTCCAGAGTAAAGAACATTGAAATAGTTGGAGTAGAGCAAAATCAAAATAAGGACTTGAAGCAAGTAGTTGGCAAGTTAGCAACTTTTTTGCAGTTGGAGAATTTCTCTCATCAAGAAGTGGCAAAGTTTTGAAAAAAAAATAAACTGGCGATCGTTAAAAGATGTTTTACGTCAACCTGCATTAGGACTAAGGTCTGGGCCTACAAGGTTCTTGTTCGGCCGATCCTGGAGTATGCAAGCCCAGTCTGGTCACCCCATCTCCTTCAGGACATAGACCGCTGGAAGGAGTTCAACGGCGCTTTACCCGCTGCCTTACGGGATTTCGTAGTCACTCTTCAAATGCCAGGCTGGCTTTAGCGGGCCTTGAACCACTTGAACTTAGGAGACTCAAAGCTGACCTTGTTCTGAAATATAAAATCCTTCATGGGCTACTTACAATCGATGTGCCTTTTTTTTACTTTTGCAGAATACAGTGCAACGCGGGGCCATTCACTTAAACTTCGTCTGCCAACCTTGTACACAAATTGTAAAAAATTCTTCTTTGCTTCACGTGTGATTGGAGCTTGGAACTCTACCACATGTTCTGGTTACACCGTCCTCTGTTGATGGCTTTCGACACCATTTAGATGAACAACCACTTGCAAGGTTTCTTAAAGGAACTATCTCAACTAAGAATTGCCCACAGAGTGATGTTTTTTACATCTTTGTTTTTTAATTTGCGTCATGCCTTTTTTTTAAACACTTAACATTTTAGGTTTCTCTGTGTGTCTCTAGCTATTATCTGTGGCTTTAAATTTTAATCTTGACATGTCTTAATTATTTAGCATAGGGTTGGTGTTAGTGGGGTATGCCTGTTCCAATTACCTTACCACATTTGTGGTTACATTTTTTTTATTATTGTTTTATTTTTAACTCACTACTAGAAAGGAAGTAACTGCAGACAGATTAACTTGTAGTTGTATTGACCACTTTTTTTTATTTAAAGTAAAATTATCACCAGCATGGATGGGTCATAGGAGAGAAAATTTCTGACCATTATGTAACGGGTTAACATTAAACTTGAACAAAAACAAGCAAACAGTAAATGAAAAGATAATCCGGTAGGACAGTGCAATAATCAAAGCATTAAAAGAGATAAACTGGCAGTCCCTAACCGACTTTCAGGATGTAAATAGCATTTATAATCAAATTGATTCTTGCATATTCAAAATTTATAAAGAAAATACTAAAAGCAAGCAGATTGATGTAACAAATACGAGGAAAGATAAACAAATCACTTCAAGGAAAAAATGGGTAAATGCAGAAAATATAAAACCCATTAACTTTAAAAATAAATTGTTGAATATTATAAGAAAGAAGAAAGAAGTAGACATAAAACTTACTTGCACAGTAAAAAAAGTTAAAATTAAAAGTTCAAAAAGAAATCCAATACAATAAACAAAATTATTTTCGGCACGTTATCTGTGTTGATCAGTTAACAAATGGAAACGTGTAGACCACAGTAAAAAAATTAACTACAAATAAAACCGAAAGTTTAGACAAAGTGATTAAAAGAAACTTCAAAACAGAAAACTTGGAGCTAAACCACTTGAGAAACGATCTAAATAAAATTTGTGTGCATCAAGCAGATAGACTGAAATTAAAGTATAAAAGAAAA
The DNA here is from genome assembly GCA_023313725.1 of Lithobius niger. Lineage (NCBI taxonomy): Eukaryota > Metazoa > Arthropoda > Chilopoda > Lithobiomorpha > Lithobiidae > Lithobius > Lithobius niger. The sequence goes on along the minus strand of JAHWFP010060101.1, from coordinate 213,507 downwards.
GGTGCTAAAGTCAGAAGCAAAGCCAAAACTATCATAAAACAGTTTTTCAAAATAAAAAGCCAAAACTAAATTATATTGAAAAAATTATACAGAAACTGAAAAATAAAGACTCTGCTGTAGATGACGGTTTTATTGTAAATCACTTTAAAAATTCTATGGATAACACTGTAAACCGCTCTCTAAATTGCATCATAGATACTGGAAAATGGCCAGAAAAGTTAAAGGTTTAGACTCTGCGACCAATTTTTTTTTTAAAAGGACAAAAAACAACATGGATAATTACAGGCCTACAGCATTATTCCCAGTTATTTGGAAAATCAATGAAAAATATTTTGGGACTCAACCTAACGAATTTTTAACAAAAAATTAAATAAGTACACAACAATTCGGTTAAAAAAAATGGGGCACAAATGAAGCCTTAAAAGAAGTAAATCAACAGATTGCATCAGCATTAGAAGCAGGAAAGTAAACAGGGGGTATTTTTGTTGATCTTCAAAAAACTTTTGATTCCTTGGATCAAAAAACTTTTGATTCCTTTTTATTCTTAAAAATAAAATTAAAAAATGCGGTATACATGGGAAAATGTTTGACATCTTGGACAGCTATTTTTCAAATAGAACCAGCTGCACAGAAATTGATAATGGTATTACTGAATTGATACCAATAAATTATGGAGTACCACAAGGCTCAATGCTAGGCCCAGTTTTGTTTTTAATTTATGTTAATGATTTAAATGAGAACAATAAATTAAGTATTATACTTTTTGAAGACGACATTCTTTACTTGGAAATTCAAGACTCATATGACAGGTTGGTTACAAACTTAAAAGAAGAACTAAATTATATTCAAGACTGGTGTTTTAGAAATGAACTGTACATTAGTGAAGAAAAAAACTAAAGGAATCATATTCAAAACTAAAGATACGATAGACTAATAGGTGAACATAGTTTTGCACAATTGCGATAATATAAAATGTGGTCAAAACTGTAAAAGTATTGAATTTGTCAAACACGTTAAATATTTAGGCCTAACTATCGATAAAAACTGGAATTTCAAAGAACATGTCGATACTATTGTTAACAAATCCGAGCCATCCTTCCAAAACTTTACTATCTAAAGAACATACTTAGTCAGAAAAATAAACTGCTAATTTTTTATTCTTGGGTTCAGTCACAATTGATGTACGCAATTGAAGTATATGGCTTTGCCAACAAAACAGTTTTTGAATGATTACAGAAAGTACAAAATATAGCACCAACAATTTTATTTGCTAACAGATTTGTGCATAAGACAAAAGACATTTACCGTAAGTTAGAAATTTTAAATGTAGGTCAACTAAGAGATTTACGATAATTAAAAATAACTTCTTTAAAATTAAGGATAGACATATGGCTAAACCGAAAAATAAAACTTATCAAACTAAAAAAATGCATATTCTTCCAGAGCTCACAAGAAACAAATATGGGAAAAATTTGGAAAAATTTTACAAACCACTCTGGGCAAATAAATTACTAAAAGGATTTTGGGAACTTAACAAAATTGGACAAATAAAAAATTGACAAAGCAATGGCTTCTTGAAAACAACTTTGTTTAAAGAAACAATTATATTTTCTGTACAAATGATTTATTTTTCATCCAAAAATTACTGTGTTGTTTTGTAAGAATCATTTTATTTTGTGTGTTTTGTTTTTTATGTTAAGTGTTTATGTAAGAATATTCTGTGTTAAAACTTGCCAACTACATACAAGCTCTTTCTGTGCTTCGTAGTGGCCTTGGAAATGTTTTTTGTAAAATAAAAAAAAATTATTATTGTTATTGTTGTTATCATTATGGAGGACAATGGAGGATGCCGAGTCAGCCGCTCATCACCGTGAACTTTCATGGCCACAAAATGAGGTTTCTGATGCCCACGCAAAAGACGAAAACGACCACAAAGCAACAAGAACGCCAACAGATCGTTCACACATTAATATCCATAAATGTTTCGTCCATAAATGCCCTAGTTTAGACAATACAAGCACTTGAAACTAGGCGTTTGTGGACGAGTCCATGTTCCACGGAAGCTTTAAAAGGACACCCGTACCTCACACGCCTGTGCGTTAACAACAAAAGAAAATCTATGGAAGCCAATTTTGCACACCAACAAAAATGGCAAGTTACGGTGAATGCATGAATAAAGTAAATGTCATCAAGGACGAATTTTGGTTCGTGTGCCTCCTGTAAAATTAAATCATAAAAAAATGTTCTGGACTGACCCCTTCAACTATCACTGATATGGGCGAAAAAAACGTAATAGGTGGATTTGTAAAAATTGCAGAGGAACTAGAAATGATTTAAGTAGGAAAAACTCAAACAAAAGTTGGAAGAGGATGATGAAGGATACTAGAACAACCTTGGAAAAGAAATTCGACAACTTAATGGTCACCAATGACTCTATTTTACAAAAATTAGAAACACTCAAAAAATGTTACAGTCAACTTAAAAGCAATTACCGTGACTACCAAAAACCAAACAACAGCAGCAACACACAAATGAAAAAAACTAGAAGAAAAATTTCACGATGGTGCTTGCACCAATGAATAAATTTTGGACAACATGAAATTTGTAAACGGAAATTATGACGAAATGGAAAACGATATGAAAGAAGTCAAATCCGAAAACAAACGTACATTCGAAAGAATGCAAGAAATTAAAAGCAAATTGGGGAACCAAACCAATACAACATCAGTGATTAACGAAAACAAAAATCTCGAAGGCCTAAAAACCACAATCCACGGCATCAAACAAACACAGGAAGAGAGCGAGCAGTACAGCAGAAACAAATATGTAGAAATCTTTGGTATCGTGACTGAACCCAATGAAGATCTCCGCGATACGATCGACAGAATCACCTACACACTTGAGATTGACAACTTTAGCGAAGTCTGTATCAACAGATCTCACAGATTGCCCTCTAAGAACAAGAACCGCACCCCGTCTATCCTGATAAAATTTCGAAACAAAGTAAACAGAGACCACTGGCTCTATTGCAAAAGGAAGAAAATACAAATGGCAATCTTTTTCGTAATGGAAGCAATTCACATGTATTTGTCAAGAAACACCTAACACCATTCTTCAAATCTTTGTTGTGGTAAGCAAAACGAGATCTAAAATTGTCCTTCAAATACATCTGGTTCAGAGAAGGCAAAATTAATCTCAAAGAGTGTGAAAAGACACGACAAGCGTCACATATCAAAAGCCATGATGACCTGACAAAGATAGTCGACAAATTCTAAACTGCAATACAACTCCAAACAACCACTGTAAATGCATCAAATAGTGTGTGTCTGTGCTAAAGTCACCAGGTAAAAATGGTTCATAAAGAACCAAACATCAACAATATATGTGAAAACTTACCTTTTCCTTGTGCTCACGCTTTCACCTGCCTACACGCGAACGTTAGGAGTTGCAAACTACTGTAATTGGTCCAATTGGTTTGCCGAATTGAACATTGCAAGTATTGATAGGGATTTTATCATTTTTACGGAGGTTAACATCAATGATCACGAAGCCACAAATTTCCACATGTCAAACTATACTATATACTTCGATTGTAGGAGAGCTCATTTGGAGGTGTCATACTTTTTTTATGGGAGCAGAAATTTAACAAAATTTGCTGTACTAATATCCAAATAGACAACAATGAAGCTATTAACTGTCCCTGTAAATTTGATGGCGAAAATTTTGAAATCATGGCTATTTATAAAAAAAACCTCAGCCAGCATAATTAATTTTATCAAAAACCTAAAAATATTACTTACAAAAAATAAACTTGACAATATCTTTATAACTAGCGATTTAAATTTAAATATTTCGGAGGGGTTTCAAGATCATATAGACAAATACAACATCGAACGAAGAGAAATTACCAAAGTAGCTTCAAAGGCTACATAACCTCTTCTTATTTTAATCCTTTAACATAGAAAGAAAACCATGCAGTAGGCTTAATCTCACTGTGCATAAAAACGTAAATGCGTGCGAGGAAAAGCGTGCAATATTAACTAACTGAAAGTCTTGAGATCTAATAAAAAATACGGAAATACAAAAACACCCTCGGCTTTGATTCTAGTCACTAAAGGTAGGTGGTTTTTTCTTCTTTGCAAGCTAACAGAGATTTCCCAAACATATAAATTTATTGGATGGTTATGTACAATTTTTAATCTCACAAATATCTGGCTAGAATCAAAGTCATGATTCTTTTTAGTAGCAGATTTTATTTACAGCACCTTCTCTATTTATTACCCTATCAATGTAGTAGGTCTGATTAATTTCCATTTGTTAGTAGAGATACAGCAGGAGGCACCAAAAAACGTGCTGGTAACTGTCAGAGAAGCCAAAAGGGCAGCCCAAACATCAATATTTACCATTAGCTGTCCATGGTATAGGTTACCAATCAGTTTTGTAAAAACAAAATCCTCAGCCTCTGCATGAACTTTTATGTTAAACGTCAAACTTTGAACTCCTATAGTTTCGCCGAGAATTGACATACATCAACAAAATTCGGTGTTTGGGGTCGTGTCGAAACTATTTCACTGCATTACAAATTTTAATGACAGCACTTGGCCCGTTCAGCGTCCACAGTATGGCCATTTGTTGTTGGTGTTGTTGTTGTTGGTGTTGTTGTTGTAGGAACTCTGCGCTCACCTGGATATCGAACCACTGGACCGATTTTCAAGTTCTGTAGCTTAAAAAGTAGTTACGGACATGGCCTTGGGCCTTTCATATGCTGTGTAATGTAACTGCTATTATTCTTGTGACGGAAAGGCAAATGGTCTACAAACTTTCCTATCACCCAAATATCGAACCAATGAACAGATTTTCAATCTTTATAGCTTAAAATATTGGTATTAACAACAAACAGGGCCTTTTGAATGCGATTTTCATGTGACTGCAGTATTTTCGTCGGCAGGTTATTTATTATTGTAGAACACTGGGCAGAAATTATTAAGTGGAGAACGCAAATTCTTCCAAATCCATCTAAAAGCACGAAATTTGGTACACAAGTCATTCTTACCAGCACAAATTGAATCAGCCTTGAAACCCCCATTATAAACCCCCATTGGCCCCCAACAGCCCCAGTCCCCCCTCTGTGAGGCTTGATCGACAAATTCTTGCAAATCGAGCTAAAAGCTTGAAATTTGTGCACAAGTCATTCTTAGTAGTACAAATTGAACTAGCCATTGAACCCCCAGGAAATGCCAACAAAGGGCCCCCAGAGGCCCACATTGCCTCCTCACTGAGGTTTGCCTTACAAAATTCTTGCAAATCGAGCTAAAAGCATGAAATTGTGTACACAAGTCATTGTTAGCAGCCTAAAACGAACCAATCGTGGAACTCCCATGAAATAACCCCAAGGATCCCAAGAGCATCTCCCCCTTCCTACATGTTCCCCTGACGCTCGATTAACAATTCGTGCAAATCAAGCTAAAAGCAGGAAATTTTGCACACAAGTAATTCTTTGCATTTCAATTCAAACCAGCCATGGAAGCCTCATGAAATCCCCCAAAGGGCCCCCCAGCGTTCCCCCCCCCCCCCGTGCTTCCTCTCTGATGCTTGACCAAGAAATTATTACAGATCGAGCTAAAAGCTTAAATTGTGGTACACAAATCATTGTTAGCAGCACACATTGAGCCAGCAATGGATCCCCAGTGATATATCCCCAAGGCATCCCCCTCCCCGAGGATTGACCAACAAAATACTGTAGAACGAGCTGAAAGCAAGAAGTTTCGTACAAAAGTGTGTCATAGTAGTACAAATCGAACTAGTTACGGCACCCACTCGAGAAACTCTCCAAGGGACCCCAATTATTCCCCCTTTCCTCTTCCCTGAGGACTGACCAACCAATTTTTGCAGATCGTCCTAAAAGAATGAAATTTTGTTTACAAGCCATGGGTCCTCATGAAATATCACCAAAGCTTCTCCCAGCAACCCCCAGAAGCATCGATTCCCAACAATCTTTGCTGCATGTACTAAAAACATTCGTTGCAGCAAAATCGAACTACTTATGCACTAAATGAATACTACAGGAATACTACACCTGGAGATTGAGCCAATGAACGCTTACTCAAGTTTTATAGCTTAAAACATAGTCATGAAGAAGTCCTAGGGACTTTTGAACGCTATTTTAATGCAGCTACAATTGTTGTTGTTCTTCTTGTTGGGGAATTTTGCTCTCAGCTAGAGATCGAACCAAAGAACCGATTTTCAATTTTTGTACTCTTTTATACAAGGTATTTTTAGGTGATTGCAATAATATTTTATTGGCATTCTTGCTGGAACAAGAAAAAAATATATATTAGTATTAAAAAACGCTTAAGCGTATAAAATACGAATGTAAGCCTTAAAAAACTTAAAGCTCTGAAGGAACAAGTCTTAGAAAAGGCATAAGCCATCATCTCCGCACTAATATTTGTAAAAGAAGCTCCAGCTTGGTTTTTTTTGGTAGGCTGGAGATTTGTTTACACGTATGGTAATACTAACATATTCTTATATTTTCTCCGAATACGAAACCAGGTTTTGTTTACCATAAAACTTGTATTGTTTTCTCCTTTATCTCTGCGTCCTTCTCATTGTTACCTCGTTTATTTTGTAGGTCGATCTTAGTAGGAAGTTTTCTGGTGCAGCTGTAGCGGACGGTGTTGATGCATTGGATATGCAAAATAATTTTGCAGACTGGACTTTATCTGGTGAAGTACAAAGGAACATTCCTGCATATGATGTAGCAGTAGTTCAGTCCAAGTAAGTTATCCATTTTAGTTGGTAATTCAAAAGTAATAGTGTAATGCGTAGACAGCAGGTGGATGAAAATACGTAATAGTAGAAGCCAATCAAAATTCCCGATTGAAGTGAATGATTTGAAATATGCAGTGAACTTTAGGATATTCACTCCAGATGGTTTGGTAAATAACATAGTCGTGAATTCTCATATTTACAGGTCATGATTCTCTTCTACAGATTATGTAACACTGGTGGCCATAGTGACTAAGCATTGACAGATCTTAGCTTAGTTGCCTGAGGAAGCTGGTTTAATTGATGACTTCACTGGCAAATTACATGCCAGTGTGTGCTTTCCAAGGTAGTGTGAGAGAATGATAGGCTCCTTCCGTGGCTTTGGCGTATAGTATTGTCTATTTCAGACATCATTTCAAAACCTGCAATGATCGGAGGTTTTCTGAATTTTCTTTCGCCTTCCAGAGAATCTAGTAATGGTTAAAATTGAGCCATTTCATCTACACAAGCATAAAAATTTCATATATAAAAAATAAAGTAGGCATAATGCTTGTTAAATGGTTAATTTCAAATATTTATTAGACGAAATAAATTATGTAACTAGCTTGCAGATAATGAGATTTAAAAATCCCATTTTGAGACGGGAATCCAAACCACCTCCAACGCAAGAGTAATTCTGTCGACCATTTTAGTATAGGCCCTAAGATGATCATTGATCAGTGGTGTTTACCAAAGTTCGCGATAAGCAAGAAGAAATATTTGGAATGATTACTTTATAGAGTACTCAAGCAAACGCTTAACATCTCCTTAAGATAAGGAACAATCCCTTGCTTGTTTTTCTTCTTAAAAAATCTCGTGTCACCTCAATTAAATATATTTTAATATTCTGATGAACTTCTTTACTAATTATACGTAAAATAGAGAAAATAGGATTTAACACTTATTCAGTCGTAAAAGGGGCTATAAAAGTTATAGTAAAAGCTTTCCAATAGTAGCAGGGGGAAAAAGCAGAGCAACCCATTTTGAACAACCCACCAGGAAAACCCTGCAGATAGGCCCCTTTACCCTACTCCTATTTAAGTATTTTTGCAGGTTTTTTTTACAGTTGTGTTGCTGGTTTGTTCACCCTTGTGCTCAAACACGTGGAGGGGACTCATGGTATTTTTACATATAGGGGATACGATCGTGTAACTTTCTAGCGGATGGGTTGGCCTGGAACTAGTTTAGCGAGCGATGGGTATAAAAGGCGCGGATAATTCCATAGATCTTTATATGAGCCATGGCTGCCAAGTACTACGTGGTTTCGAGGTTCCAGCGCAAGAAATGCAAGGTTGAGTTTTTATTGCGAGAAGAAGTTGAAAATCATTTGCAGAAGCCTTGCATGGTAAACTTTACTAGTCTCGATTGCGGAGGACTCGTTTCTACCTACAATGAATTTTTGGCGCACTACGACTGATGCGATGGAAAAATTATTATTCCCGAAAAAATTCAAGTTTGAGGGTAAATATTGCGAAGCCTGTTTGAAGTATTCCCCTATTTGGAAAAAGCTATAGTTAGTACCAGGATTACACATTCGTCTACATTTGGGAACAATACATATAAATGGCGGCACAAAAGGCTTCACGAAGGAAAATGTAACATGATTTGTAAATCGTGCGGTGTGACTTATTCTAATCAGCTCGCGTATAAACGTATTTCAGGTATGAAAACGACCACCTTCCTTCTTGTGAGGGAGTTCTATTTCAAAATACCTCATTGCCCAACAATGATGTTATCCAGTGTAAGAATTTCAAGAACCAGAATCAAACAGTTGTACATAGCCTATGTTGACTTCGGCACACCAACTAGTCTCCATTTGTGATGGGAACGTTACATAACCAGAGTTAACCACATACACCAAACTTGTAGTTTTGACTATGTGATTTTGGACCATTTAGGCGGAGTATTTTCTAAAAAGTTGTACAGAGGAGTAGACTGCGTGAAGGTTTTCTTCGAATATATATTAGAAGAGCAGAAAAAGATCGTCACTTAAGTGGATTCCCACAAGCAACGAATGAAAGGTTTAACCAAGGAGCAGTGGTTGCCGTACAAAACAGCTGCAGTGTGCGATTTTTGTAAATACTTTGCATTTACCCCACCAAAGAAAAGTTTAATAGGTTTATGAAAGTACGAGACCACGACCTCGTCACCGGTGAATTTAGAGGTGCCACGCACAGCAAGTGTAACTTTGGTTACACTTTGAACAAAAACATAGCGAATATTATGCATAATTTCGAAAAATACGACAGTCATTTCGTTGTTAAGGCTCTGAATTAGTTTAAAGATTTGTACGCTCTGCGTAATGTTAGGATCATCGCTATGAACAAGGAAAGAATTAGCAACATGAAATTAGGCGGTTTTATTTTCATTGATAGTTTATGGCGGCATCGTTGGAAAGTTTAGAATCGAACCTAAAGCGGTTTAACATTACGGACATGCTTTTCGAAGATGAATCGATGGAACTCATGCAAGGCTTTAGGCAAAAAGGTGTTTCCATATGAATACCTAACAAACGTGCTAGTGTTTAAGGAGGAGTGTTTACCTCCCATGTAAGCATTTACCTCGTTGTTGAAAGGAGCACTCTGCTCCTAATCTTACAAACACACGAAGAAGAATTGTAATTTAGGCAAATGTAAAACATTTGGAGATTACCACGAACTGTATTTATGAACGGGTGTCGGGCTTTCACCGATGTCTTTAAAAACGTTAGAGTGACGAGTTTGACTAGTTACAGATTGGACCCTTCCCATTACATTTCTGGGTGATTCTCAGATAATGTCATATTTCTTGTCCCAATCTTCTCACCAAAACAATTTCTTGTTTTCTGAATAATTTTTGGTCCTCAAATGATGAGTGACACTCATAGAACATATACGAATAATATTCATAGCTAAAGTAAACTCAGATAAGTTGTCAGTTATCCTTAATGACGAAAATATCATTTACATCACACATCCCACACCTATGAGGCTTGACTTGCATACGACATTCGACATGCAAAATTGTCTCAAAAAATTACAAGTCCTTGCATTCCATTTTCAAAAAGTGTTGAATATTTAAAATCTGCTGCTATTATGCCAATTATAGTCCTGAATTTTTGTAATTTGCCATTTTTATGCCTGTCCCAAACTTCTACCATCTCTACCATCATTACCGTAACGCTCATTGTTAATTGTCTTAGTCGCCAATAGATGCCAGACTTATTACATATGGTTCTACTGCAAGCATTATTGGCCATAGAGCTGACGCATCATACAACAATTCGGCACCACGAACTCATCGTTTTCTGTAGGGAAAGCAACGAAAGGCTAGAATCAGCAGGGCGTAAATAAGAACCGTCATTACCATACCCTCTACGAAATAGTTACGTAAGCTTGTAAACCCAGAAAATTACCTTAGATACTTGTATTGAACGTGTACATATGCAGAAACAAAAGTTAATCTTAACATCTACTTGGTGATTTAAATGGAAAGTTGCGGAATCTGTCAGATCGTCATTACCATCACGCATCATTACCATCATTTCAGCACCAAAAAACGTTATGGTAATGATTTAACGTGATGGTAATGATGCAGATATTGTGTGGCGAGGGGAGGGGAGAGGTAACTGAAGGAATGTGTTTTTAACTAAAAAACTTTACTGTAAAGCTTGTAGGATATTTCCAGTTAGTTACAAACACTTGAATTTCTAATCGATTTAACTGAAATTTTAGTTCCATTGTTATTCCCATAGAGCTAGTCATTACCATCACAGTTAATGTCATTACCATAACAGTGGATGTTTTCATCGCCTTTCAAGTCCTTCACAATCATCGCTGGGCGTTACGGATCAGAAATAGTTTCATTATATTAGGGCGAACAATAATAAAATTACTTAAAGTCTTCTTGGCTTCAAAACAAGTCAATAAAGGAAACCTTTTGATGTAAAATTTGGAAAATTATAATATTGCAGCCAAAAAAAAAACTGTTTAACGGTTCTTATTCAGTCAATTGAAGTATCTCCTTGATTTTCATTTGCATGGTGGTTGGTTACACAAGTATATCAAAACGTCAACCCATGCAAGTCAAAGAACTATTGAAAGCAGCCATAAAACAGCGTGTGATGGTAATGTCGTTTTGTTTCACATTCAACACCATTCTAAGGCCCATAACTTTTTATTCGTGAAATTTGTTTCCTTGCAAGTCATAAAATCATGCAAAATAGCCATTCGACATGCAGAAAATACAAAAATTAAACAGTTTTGTGATAATAAAAATTTCAGTTTGTTGTACATCAAAAGTGAAAAATTGACATTATCTGAGAATCACCCTTCTACACCCTCGCTATCTTGGGAAGTGGCACGCAAGAGGACGGGAGTGTCTTTGTATCTTTTCACCAATATTGACATGCATCTTATGGTGGAAAAGGGTATAAGAGGTGGTGTCTCATTTATAACTACTTGATACGCTAAGGCCAACAACCCGTATAAACCATCTACCTTTGACCCTGATAAAAAGAATTCTTACATCGTATTTTTGTACTTCAACAACTTGTACGATTGTGTAATGTGCGAGTATCTACCGACCAGAGAGTACGAATGGGTGCCGGAAGACCGGCTTAAGTATATTAATCTCGACAATTATGGAGAAGAGAGTGAAATGAGGCTGATATTAGAAGTGGACTTGGAATACCCAGAGGGCCTTCATGCATCGCACAACGATGTTTCGTTAGCCTCAGATCAGATGAAAATCACAAAGTCTATACTTTGTTCATTTAGCCACAGACAATCGAGGACTTGTGGTTAACGTACATCAAAGGCCTAAAGCTAACCACTAACTTTTTCTCAACGACAAAGTAGGTTAGTGGCTTCTAATTATTTTGACAAAAGTTCTACAAACTGAAGAATAATTTGATTTTGGGGATGACGATTGAAAAAAATGCAAGAAAACAACATGTTGATAGCAATGACGAAAGAGAAAGCCATCGAGTATACATGCACCTCCGTACCACGAAGTTTCACTTCTCTAAGCGAGGATTGGATAATTTTTACAAAGTCTCCAGCAAACATTATTTTCGACTAGCCCATCATGCTTGGTTTTAGCATCTTGGAACTGTCAAAGTTATTAGTTTACCGGTTTCACTACGACCACATGATGAAAAAGTACAGACCGGAGAGATACAAATCCCTAGTTAGGGATAAGGATAGTTTGTGTTATTCGATTGAAATGGACGATGTTTACAAAGAAATGGAAGAGGATGTGTCATTGTTCGACACATCGGACTACCCCAAAGATCATTTTCTACACTCCGTCATCAACAAAGAAATCTTGGAAAAGATGAAAGACGAAAGCGCGGGTTGCCCAATTTCAGAGTTTGTAGGTTTAAAGTCTAAGCTCTGCATCATTTTACAATCGGTTGGAAAGAACAAAATGGCTGGCAAAGGCATTAAGAAAACAGCACAAGTCGTTACATTCATTTGGAGGCACACAAACTAAAAACCGTCACCATCAACAAGTTGGCTTTCAGCCCTTACGATGACAAGATATAGGTCTGTGACGATGCAGTCAGTACTTTCACGTATGGACACGTTAATTCAGCTTAAACTATCTATATTATCCGTCCAGCTGTTGTATTTGGAATCGTAGCCTTTCCATTTAACGAAATAAAGCATTTTCCCATCTTTTCCCTTCTTTTTACGTAATACTTGCTCCACTAGGAATAAATCTGGAGCTAGGATTTTTTGAATTTCCAGTTCATAGAATCCTCCGAGCACCGGTTCACCCGACTCATCCTTTAAAGATACGTAACCGGTTGCGTTTTTTGCACTTTACACATCGTGAAAACTTTGTTAGCAAAGTTTTACAAATAACTTTTATCGAAAATTTTCCTAATTTTAGAAATCCGCACTTTATTTCCTAAGGGAAATTTAAGTTTCTTCAACAACCGTTTAGGACCAGTTCATCTTAACAACGGTTCGTGACACCTGGTTTCACTTTTGTGGTGACATAAACCATGTTTTTGTAATGCAAAACCAAAACATCGATAATGTGTATCCACTATTAATTCCTATGTCTGGTAAAGCTTTTCCACATTTGCATTTTCAGCATTCTGTTAAAACACTCTACCACGTTCTCTTTCTTCTCAGAGCACGTTGAGTACATGTTTATGTTATGGCGCTTAAGTAGCGCTTAGAAGTCGTTATTGTTGAACTCACTACCTAAATTGACTTGTAAATTTTTAGGGGGTGTCGTTCCTTCGAGTATCTTCTTGAAAGCTTCGGTAACTTCTACACCAGTTTTAGATTTAGGAGGACTGGCCCTAGCAAACTCGGACATGACGCTAATGCAGGTTAGTAGATAGTTAAACCCTTTATTTAGGTAAGGGTAAGGTATCATATCAACCAAGTCAGCCTGCCATAGATCTTTTAGGCTCAGCACAATCACTTCCCTCTCGGAAATTTTTTCGGGTTGGTTTGTGAAGTTCTTTTAAGAGTTGATTCATTTATTTTATTTCTCATTTCAAACCTTTGGTTTGTTTTCTTGATTTTCTTAACGATCTAAGTGGCTAGTTTTTCCCTACATGGCAGAGAAGGATCATCTTTAACTCTTTGAGCTTTGGAAATTAGAACTTCATTGGCGGCGTGCCGATTTTTCAAGTCCGAGCTCTCATTTAAGTTATATCGTGTTCTTTGCACACTTCGTGTAGTTTATTAATTCCCAGATCTCCTCCAGCCAATCTTTTTTTCCAGTTTGGTTCCCCGGCTGCAGTATTGGTCGCCCGGTAACCGATGATGGTAACGGACAGCTCGGGACCATTGGAATGTCTACGTTTACATTCGATGCAATGATTTTTATTGATTCCATGGTTCTTTGTTTTACATACGATTTTTTTAACCTTAACCAAAATTTAGATAAGCACCATTTTTTCGGGAGCAGTTATGATTTGTCTTTGCTGCATTTCTAGTAAAATTTCGACCTTTCGTTTTTATGTCCGTCATGGTCGGCCAAAACAGATTTATACAAAAACCTGAGTCTCTTTCTCAAATTGTTAGATTCGTCGTAATATTTATAAGTGACTGTGCTCGAATAACTCGCTTTTTTAACCATGCCCTTCCTTTTTTTTCTTAGATTTCATGTCTTTCCAAATCGAAGCGTTAATAGAGTCGTACTTTGTGCTACGATTAGATTTGGGTTTACGAGTAGCTGAGTCGTTGTTGTGATAAATAGCATTTAGTATTTTTAACGTGGCCGCATAAGCTGCTTTAACACCCGGCACGCGGGAAGTTTCAGTCAAACCTTTGAAAACTAGCAAGTTCCGAAGCGGGCGTCTCCCCACTTATTGCTCCCCCTCGACCACTATGTCATTATCAAAACTTTTAACCACTTTATTACCGAACGTTAGCTCACCTTTTATCCTGTTATACTGTAACCTGAATATTGGGTTTGCACATCTGGGATTTTCGAAAAATTTTATCAAGTGGCCACTGGCCAGGTAACAAACTATCAGGGATCCTTAGAGTGGCGGTGTTAGGAAGCTCTGGGGAGTGGAAATGCATCTATGTTCCACCACGGAATATGTGAAGGTAAGTTTAGGACCAGTGCTCGTAGAGGCATATTTGGTTTTATTAGAAATCTCGGGAGGTACTTTATAGGAGATTGAGCCGCAGTTGACTATTCGGCGAGACTAAAATTGAGATGGGTTGACAATGTTTTCTCACTAGAAGTAACGATTTTGAAAGGGGACGTCGATAAACCTAGTGCTTCGTAGTCATCCTAGTCGTCGGTTTCATCCACTTTGTAAAATTTAAACAACGTAGTTTCCTTCTGCTGCATTAAAGTTTTTACACTACCGACCGGCACTGGTTTTAGAGTGCCAACTGCTGGTTTCAGAGTGCTTACTACTGGCTGAACAAATTCTTGCAGCGATTCTTCTGGCTCTCTCTTGCCCAAACGTCGATTTAAAACTTTTTAGTTAAACGACTTTTGAGTTTTGCGATTTCTCGTTTTATCTCCATTCTTTTGTTTAAGATGCAAAACGAACTTTTATGTCTCCCCTCATTTAACGTTTTGTTAATTGATAAAAACCCGTAAGGTTTTCCCAACAATTTTGACACAATGTTTTAAAGTTCGAAAATTCAATATTGGGGACTAGGCCTATATGATTTCCGTAAACGTGTATTTAATTTTACTCGTCCAAGGGAAGAAGGATTAATAAATTTGCGTTGTCTCTGACTACTTGTTTTGGAATTCTAGCGTAGGAATAGAATAGAATATAGTAGACGGTGCCGAGCCAAGGCTAAAACGATGGCGCCCAACCCCCCCACCCCCCCCCCCCCCCCCAAAAAAAAAAAAAAAAACCCAGAGGAAAAACACCTTAAGAACCCTTGTCAAAACGTGCTTTGAAAGAGTTCAGACTGGTGGCAGCCACGACGTAAAGTGATAGAGAATTCCAATAGGACTGGCTGCAATAAAAATATTGGTGTTTGAATGACGCCCTTGAGCAAAGAAACGTACGTTTTATTGTTTGTTTAAAAGGCTATCGTCAAAAACCATTAGGTTTTGAAAGTTTGGATCCAGTTTTTCGGGTGGAATTAAATCTATTTGGGAATCGTGCAAAAAAAGCGACATTCAGTCAAATTTTTTCTTCAGTTTCATCAAATATAGACTGCTAAGCTTTGTACTTTGATTGACATAAAGTTTTGCTCTAAATAAATAACCAGTCGTAGTCAAGGAATCTTTCGTAACCAATGAAATTAAACAATACATTAGTTTTTCCGCAATTTGCGGGGCCTATAATTAAACATCTGATATTTAGGTTGCTGAGCGAAATTATACCCTTATATTTCGATTTTTCGTTCGAAACGGGAGTCCCCGAACACTTTAAATCATGATACTGAATGGAAGGAGACGAGGAAATCTTTACACCATTGTTAATCTTTGTACCTTTCTTGTGTTTAACTTTCAACAAGTTTTTTCTGTAACAGATTGGAAAGATGTGCTTCCCAGGATGGTTGAGACATTTTGAGTTATTATTTATTTTGAGATTCTTCCTTTTATTATAGGGCCTATACGAGAAATTCTTAAAAATAAGCCAGATCGACGGCTTGGCACATTTTGAAATTCCCATATTTAAAAAAGAATGTCAGTCAATAAATTTGGACAAGCATTAAAAAGGACGAGATTTGAAGGTGGTGAAGTAATGGAAGTCGGTTAGAGAGGCAACTGATACTATGATACTTTTTAACCCTCGAAAACAACTACGATATGCAAAGCAAACGTGTAACTAAAGTAGGTGCTGCAATCGAACTTGAAGATACAGTAAATTATTCTCAGATTGGATCTCTGGCAACAGATGTTCAGAAACTTAAAACCAAATTGCCTCCTCCCATTACTCTCTTCTCCGACGATTCGACTTCCGTCATTTCTATCATCAAAAAAATACATTCTACTAAGACGGGAATTATTATGTGAAGAAGAAGCAAATTTAGGATATAGCATTTTCCCGGCAAGCTGCTGACTCGGCACCAAAAATGTACGTTGACATTAATTATTTATTGCAGGACGACCAGAAAGTATACTTCTATGTAAAGTGCAAGCCCATTAGAAATCTAAGCGAACCTACTTTACCGAGTAATGCAGTTACTAATGTATTCGTCGAACAGCAACTGCTTCTTACAAGATGACTGGAAACAACACTTCAATGCCTCGAACAAACTGATTAGAAAAATCTAAGCAAACCTACATTACCGAGTGACGCTCCACTAAAAATGTGTGCACGAAAACTGTTTAATTCATAAAGCAACTTTATACTGCAGCGATTCCAGCATTGCACTCGTTGCAACATCCTTTACAATACTAAGCTAATGGACGAGCATTCAACAGCCACCATTTTCGAAAATCCTTACATAATAGAAAAAAAATGTCCATTGCGCTACAGGAATTCGAAGAGTTTCACATAGTAGACGTTTATTTCCTGTTAGATTTGGACGTATCTTTCTCGACTCGTCTCATCGTATCTAAAACAGCTTCGTAATTACGGGCCTTAGAGAGGGCACTTAGGAAAAAATAGGCAAATGTAACCGCACCAAATTTGTTCAAAGTTTTGTACGCGTACATAATTGTATATAATTCATGGTCCCAAGTAGTTAACCACGAACCCATGTTTCTAAAACTATTAAAATAACATAGAAACGGTTGAATAGGCTACACAATGACTTCCGTCTCCTTCGTGGATTTCTTCCAAGTTAGCGATTCCATTTTTGCCTGTAGGCCTAAGTTTTAAGGGAAGAGTGTCTTTACTAATACCTCTAAATTTTGGAATTTTCACTCGCTCTAGCCAATCCATTTAAAAAAAGTTCGTTACCACGATGTGAAAGCTCAAAGAGCATTTGCACGACCCCTCCAGTTTTGGGAACAATATTGATAATTCATCATTTTCACAATGCGAAAGCTCAAAAACTACAGAAAAAATGTAAGACTACAGGAAAAAATTATTAGGAATTATTATTATTAATTATTATTATTATTATTAAATTAGTAATAATTAATTGATATTATTAATAATTATTAATAATGTTATTAATTTGTATTAATAATATTCATATTAATATATATTAATATTAATATATTTTAATATATTAATATTATAATAATATATTATTAATATTATGATCGATATCATCGTGGCGACATGATACTTACCTACCAACTTATTCACAATCTCCTTGATGTGGAGCCGTTCCCTCAATCCAAATTTCAACTTCACTCATGGACCCTCTTCTTATTTCTCACACTGTCTCTCGGACTAAACTACGCTTTCACTTTTTCACGGAAAGGGTTGTTCAACCCTGCAACTCCCTACCTCAATCTGTTGTTTGCGCTCCTTCACTCAACGCTTTCAAATCAAGCTATGGCGCTCTAGTTGCTTAACATCTTTGGGGATTTGGGGATGGATGCTTCGTGCACCGTCATTGTCTATTTCTATTTATTTCTCTTATTATTACATACCTAATATAATAATATATATGAATAATATTAATAATATATATTATTAATAATATTATTAATTATTATCAATTAATATTAATATGGCATGTGCGACAATTTCAAAGAAGTCAAAAGGTCCTTCGTGTACAATAATTCTACAAAGTTTAAATGCTTACATACTAACATTAGGAGTTGCAAGATAAACTCGGATTCCTAGTTAGCAGAGTTCGAAACGGCTGAAATTGCATGGGATTTCCTTGTCTTTACAGAAATTAATATTAGAGAGTGCAAAGTGCATGAATATATCTTAACCAACTATACTAGATTATTTAATTGAAGGAAAAACCAAAAAGGGAAGCATTCTTATGTTCATGAGAGACCTTAGAGTAAAAAATATTATCTGCGCTATATATCAAAATTGACGACAACGATGCTATTGACTGTTGTTTTACAATTAGCAGGCATAATTTTTGAGCTTATTGCACTGTATAAAACTTGCGGCTAGCTGAGGGAAGTTTATCAAAGACCTTAAACTATTAATTTTAACTAAACATAAAAACACTAAATTGAGCCTGCTAGGGGACTTAAACCTAAATGTACTGGATGGTGCACAAGACCCGTCCGAAAAGTATGACATTGAACGATTCGAAAACTGTTTGCCCGTGCTTGGGTTCACTCAGCCTATTAACTTATCTACCAGGGAGGAACTAAGGAATAATAAAATTGTTAAGTCTGGTATTGACCTAATTTAAAGTAAAACAAACTACTGGGATAGACTCCATAGCCTCCATGGTTAACCCATAACCGCCTAGATACGAACGTACGCCTTCAACATATAACAGCGAATAAACTAAATCCCAGCACGAGCTTTGTGAGGGGTCCCCGGGGACCCCGAGCAAAGCGGGCAGTCACAGCCCAGTGGTCAGCGTCGTCGGCTCCAAACCAAGAGAATGCCAGTTCGAATCCGAAAACTGACCCAAGTACCATATGTACTCTAAAATAAGGGATCAAAAGTTCTTTTAGGCGGTTATGGGTTATTAGTTGCAATCAAGTATTTTTTCAACCCTCAGCTAAAATCAAACTTGCTGACCATTACTTCACAACTTTATGTCTGAGTAATGCTTCTGAAATTGAGGAAAAAAGCCAAGGCGAACCAGCATACCCTCATGAAGAAAGGTACATCCATAATGGAATTGTTAGACACCTTATAAACCAAAACTGGGATTTCCTAAAGAAACTTTCAGACCCAAACGACATCTACGAAGCAATTGAAAGTATAGCCACCAAAATGTACAACAAACACAAGAAGTCACCACCCACAGGGAACAATGCTAACTGTAAACCCCCAACTACTTCCACCAAACATATTTCAAAGCTGAATGGATGATTAATGAACTTCTAATAAAAGTTTAAAAAAATAAACTCTGGGTAAACATTTTGAAAACATTTCATCCTACTCTTCCCCTTATTGAACAATACAAAAACCTGAAAAGGACAGTCAGCAAAGAAATTGAAGAAGCCAAACAAAAATATTAATATAAATGAAAAAAATAGAAACAATAGCGCTAAAATTTTGGAAAAATTAACTCGCTTTGTAGAAAATTTAAAAAACAAAAACAGAGCCTAGATGAAACATTAACGAAGGCATTTACAAACTGTGGTGACCCCTCTATCCGTTGCAACTTCTGCAATATTGTCATGTAGGAAGTGGCAAACCTAAAGAAAAACAGAAGGCAGATCTGTACGAATAGGCAGAAATATGGTTCGAACAAAACTTAAAAAAGTTTAGGCCACGGTACTGCCCGCAACTCAATTTAAATTATCAAACTAAATTTTTCCGAAATTATGTCAATTATCAACCAAGTCAAAATTAAAAACTCTTGCGGCTATGATGGTTTTCTTTTAGATAACTTTGTAAAATCAAAGGAACAAACAGCGCCTTTCTTGGTAACCGTTATCGCCGCTATTATCGAAACTGAAATTTGGCTGACGAACCTAACAAAACAGACCAATTTACAAAAAAAAGGTGACAAAGGTGAATATTGCAATAGGAGACCTATTGCTCTACTTCCTGTCCTAGATAAAATAATAAAAAAGTTTTTGGCTAATAAATTGCAAACTTTCCTTCCAAAAAACTACATCATAAATCCGTGTCAATTTGGCTTCCAACAGAAGAAAGGTACTGTTGATGTTTTAAACTTTATAAACAATATTTGATGCTGGCATCAGAGGTAAGTTCCTCAGAATTCTAAAAAAATTATCTGCCTGATCGGCATAGCAGTGTTATATTATGTAATAGCCTTAGTGATTGGCAACCAATAGCTTTCAGGGTTCCATCTGGGGCCTATTCACGGTTCAATTCAATTTAAGGTTTAATTCTGGGGCCTATCTTATTTCTTGTCGACATCAATGATATTACAACAGTTAACCAAAATAAGTTTTTGACGCTTTACGCTAACGACATCTTCCTCATGTCCAGTAACTCTAAACAAGATGAAATGACAAACAAACTTCAAAGGTCTTTGACAAAATAAATAGTTACCGTTTGAACAGCGATCTATACATTAGCGCTGAAAAAACTACCGTCATTCATATTACAACGTCTCATATGGTAAAATATAATTACTCGATCATTCTTCATAATTATGAAGGACTGTGACCTAAAAGCACCATGTACCTGTCCACTACTTAAACAGGTCACAGATCTAAAATACCTAGGAATCTTTATTGATGAAAACTGGAAGTTCAATACACATATTGATGGTCTCGTTCATAAATAAAGGGGAATTATTCCTAGTCTGTATGCTGCACGCGAAGCTCTCGACAAAACGAACAAAATTGTCCTCTTTCTGGCGTGGGTCCTTTCAATAGTCAGATAAGCGGGTACTATTTTCGGAGCAACGTTAGACTGGCACATTGACTTACTACAAAGAAGCCTAAATAAAGCTGAAAAAATCCTTTTTAGTGCAAATAATAACAAAACCACTAAAGAAATTTTCTTTGAAATAAACTACTTACGTTCAGAAACCTTTTTTAATTAACTATTGCTTCAATTTTTTTTGACCAAACCTACCAAATTAAAATCGAAAGACCCTCTCGAAACAACACAGCCTGGCTAAAAACCCCGCCATGCAGAAATTCTTACAGGAATCTCTCTACTTCGTTATTCCAGCAACCCTAAAGGAGATACCCACAAAAACCAGAGACCAAATTAGGGGAAAGAACAATACAAAAATCATTAGGACTTCGATACTGCAGTCAGCTTACCCCCCACAAAAAAATCCAGTAAGAAATACTATTTGTAGTTTGACCCATGTTAATTAAGATATGCCCAAAAATTGTTGTGGCTCAATTTTGCTTTAGACCTATTAAAAAATACTGTATGAAAATTATTACTGCATAACATCAGTGCACACACAAGCAGTAATGCTTCGTGCCGAGGCGTGTGTACCAAATATTATCCATCCAAACTGAATAAATTAATATTATTATTATTATGAAAAAGAATTATTATTATAAAAAATTATTAAGAAAAAAAGTATTGCTTGAATCCGCTCCTTGAGCTTCTCTTTGATATCCAAACAGAATCTAGAGTGAGGTTGGAATGATGATCCTTCCTTTTTATAGGGAAAAAATTACCCATAATGCTTCCCAAGGGGAATCCTCAGTTCCTGTCCAATCTAATGAAAGTAAACGGGGATTCCCCAGCTCCTGTCCAATAAGACGAAGACAAGAGGGAAATTCCCACTTGCCTTTGTGTGATTCCATAGGAGCTGGGGATTCACCTTGGGGTGCATTATGTAGAATTTTTTCCCTGTAAGGAGGAGGACTCACTCCAGATGCTGTTCGGATTTCAACGGAGAGCTGAAGGAGGGATTCAGTTAAGGTAAGTAACATATTTTTTGTTGGTGGGAGTTGTTCCAAGCTATAGAAGGCTAACTAAGTACCTTTTATAGTCATGACTATGGTTTATTTATTTATTATTTCTAATTTGTTTTTTATAAAAAAAAATTCGTGGTAGTTATCCCAACCTAACTAAGTACCTTTTATAGTCAAGAAAACGACTATCGTTTAGTTTTTTTTACAGTTTATGCCATACATGTAGCCATTTTTGTCAGAAAATGGAAGAATTAGGATTGCCCCCTCCCTGTCCTTAAAAAAACGTAGGAGATATCACAAGCTATAAAAGCTAACTAAGTACCTTTCATAGTAGGGTTTAGTTTTTATTGTTCACGCCATAATGTAACCATTTGTATCGGGAAATGGAAGAATTAGGATTGCCCTTCCCTGTACTAAAAAAACGTGAGAGTTATCCCAATCTATAGAAGGCTAATTAAGTGCCTTTTATAGTCAGGCTACTAACTGGGGTTTTAGTTTTTATTTTGTATGCCATACATGTAACCATTTGGTTCAGGAAATGAAAGAATTAGGATTGCTCCCCCTCCGTAAATTTGGTTCCCCATCGGACTTCTGGTTGGCCCTGCACCTCCTTAAATATGCGCATGGTGAACTAACCAGCAACACCGCTGTAAAAAAAAACTGCAAAATAATTCTCAAATAGACATTATTTTTAGTATAATGAAATGCCTAGATCATACTTGGTTTATCAAAGTGTATAGCTGTCGATGTTATAATTATGCACATAATTCCGGCTCTAGGTATCCTTAGTGTGATGTTTATGCTCAGAACAATTTCACTCGAGTAGCCACTGGTATCAATGAGTATGTGTCATACTGAGTTTTATTTGCACCATAATACTCACGCACTTTTTTGATCGTATTGAGTTGTGAAAGACAAATTCTCCTTGAGCTTATTCTGGGCCTTAGGATGGTAGATAAATTATGTGCTGTAATTAGACATGACAGTGCTATTTCTTTGGTTGAACAACACCACTGTAAAAACCTACTAAAAATACTCAAATGGACATTATTTTTAGTATAATGAAATGCCTAGCTTATACTTGGTTTTCGAAGTATATATATGTCAATGTTATAATTAAGCATGTAATTCCGCCTCTAGGTATCTTTTGTGTGACGTTTATGCTCAGAATTATTTTGCTCGAGTAGCAACTCGTGTCAATGAGTACGTGTCCTACTGAGTTTTATTTGCGACATAATATTCACTAATGTTTTTTGTTGTTATTCAATGGTGAAAAGCAAATTCTCCGTGAGCTTCTTCCGAGGCCTTAAAATGGTAGATAAATTATGTGCTGTAATTAACATGACAGTTCTCTTTCTTTGGTTGAGTGCGAAAGGTAAAATATTCCGAGAGCTACTCGTATCATGATGGTTTAATAATTTTCAATCAAGTTCTTCTCACATTGTTCTACAATTCTCGTTGTGTGTGAGGCATACCTGTATATATGAATGTGTAAATGTCTGAATGTGTGGACAGAACACCATCCCAGGGTCTCATCTGCAGGGGTTTCCTGGTGGGTTGCTCCAAATGGGTTGCTCTGCGTTTCCCCTACTACTTCTACTATTTTGTAATGTTTAAAAAGACACCAGTAATGCCTTCCTTAGATATTAAAATAAACAAAATAAAACGACCTCACATTCTCCAGAACCAGATATGCCACAACACTACCGTCTTCAACATTTGCTGTTCGTCATTAACATCGACATCAATATTCAATATCAATAACAATTTTGTGGTTCCATGAACTCTGCAAGCCATTTGTCATTCCCAGATTAAATCTCAGTTTTGAAGCTTTTACTACAACATTTAATTCATATAATGTTGGGGTATACATGTTCAAACTCTCGCTTCCCGTTTTATCACTTGTCACATGGTCCACCTTTTATCACTTGTCACAAGGTTGTCTGGTCGAAATATAATATACAGGTTTACCACCAATAGGTGAAAGAGTACTAGAAGGGCTGTGAGCCAGTGACACTGGGTCCAAAATTAAAACACACAATGGCCTAACTAATTTGGATTTAGGGCCATTTTAAAAAGTTTGACAATGGCTCTGGTTTTTTTGTTCAGGACAGTCTGGACGAAACAACATTGTGAAATTCCAATTTAGGTGAAAACCTGCACAGAAAAATCTGGAACCTATGTTAGCTTTGCAAGTATTCTAAAGGAAAACTCACAAGGTTGAAAGAACCCTCCAAATTTCCGTCGACAATTTAAACCATAATTGTTGCATCAGAACAGAAATGGCTTCCACCAAGTTGCTATATTTTGTACTAACCCTAACCGAAAGGTGTTCACCTCAGCATGTAGTGATATTTCCCCGACAATGAACAGCCACAATGCTAATCCCACCGATTATTAAATAAAAGTTTGAATGAAAAACCTGACCATTACTACAATAAACGCTAACGGAATTTTAGTTTATAATTTTTGTTGTGGCCTATTATGTTTCTTTTACTTTTACAATTAAAAAATTTAAATTCACGACTGATGATTCATGATTTTCTGCTTTCTTTGCTGGTTGGCCAAAAAGTGTCTGCCTTTGAAAGTAGTGATAACATTCAAATCCCACAGTAAAATTTAAAACTTGCCTTGTAATTTCTAAACAATAAGAGACAGCTGCTTTGGAAAGCTGGTGAAAAAGCTTCAAAATGGAGTATTCAAACTTTACATCAGTTGGCAACAAGTGAAAATATATTCAGTTTGGTTTATTATCGATCTATCACGATTTTGTCTACCGTTCCCGATTTCCAAAGATACTGCAAATGTCGGTAAGGAATTACGTAAGGCATTCTGAATCGATAATCAAGGTCAGCCGCCATCCTTACAAAATCTACATATACAATAGGGGGGGATTGAGGCTTAATGGCGCGTCGACAGCTTGGTCATTAGCGCCAACCTCAGTCACAGTGCAGTGGTCCGGGTTGCCACTGCACCACACATTACAGAGACATTATTCAAACCCCTAACCTAAATCTTGTCATACATCTGTAGCTCCTGCAAAAATACAATATACAATATACAATAGGCAGCAGCGGCCGAGTGCACCGGTCTCGCCATTCTGTCGTCCATTCAAGTACCTCACCCAGCAGTGCCATCTGTTGATGGGATTCACCTTCAAATTCGGGTCGGGACACTTTTCCAATGTCTTCGAACAGATGGCGCCACTTACCAAACCTGCCATGTTGCCGTCTGTTGACGGCATTCCCAGCTAAAAAAAATTCTATAGAAAAACTGCAGATGAAATCTACAGAAAAACTTCAGAAATAAGCTGCACTTATTTGGTCACTTTCTGCAGATTTTAATCTGCAGCTTTTCTGCAGAAGAAGAACTAGAGAAAAAAAATATCACTTTAGAAACCTTAGTAGTCATTTCAGCTGCCACTTTAGTATCAAGAAAATTAAAAGACATTATTTATATTTGAAACCAATGTCTAATTTATACATCATATCATTATACTCTTAGGCTACTTACAATAGTGATAGTTGTAATTCAACTTTATATACCTAGCCAATCTCTAAGCGTAATCTGTATGGGCCCTGGTTTTGTATTTGTGGATATCCAATAAAGTAATGCAACTGTTAACGTGCCTTTAAACAATCAATTGGCATAATTAGTTCTGCACACTTACAACCCTTTTCTGTCCCACCCAAACACGTTCACAATTTAATAAGTGAAGCAACATAAAAAAATTTTGCAATGTCTGCAGAAAATCTACAGCTTTAACCTTCAGCTTGCTTAGCGTGAATAAACTGCAGAAATTCTGCAGATTTCATCTTCAGCTTTTCAGCCTTCAACATACTTTGAAAAACAGTTATAATTTCGATAGTCCTATTCTGTGCGCAGTGTATCTTGAGTCCTGCAACTATTTTGTGAGCGGCTACGTCTTCCTGAATGGGGTGGCTTTAATCGATGGCCGCTATTGTTTTTATAACCATCTTGGATATCAACAAGGCACTATGCTACTGAAAACGTACGATCGATTATCTGTGTTCATTCTTAGGAGAACTCAAGATAGGCCGCTGACACTAAAACTGCCTTTTCAAAACATGTTGACAGGCTTAAAAGTTCTTTAGAAAGTACAAAGAAAGTACAAATAAACAATTAGATTAAAGTTATCCCTTTAAGAACGGCAGCCAGGCTGAATTTGGTTATACTCAGGCTAGCAATTAAAAAGAACCAAAAAAAAAAAACTGACTGGCTTATATAAATAAATCGTCTCACACCCTGGAAATGGAGGAAAGAAGTTTGCTTCATTTTTTTGAGGATTTTATATCCCTTTTTTAGTTTTAGTAGCAGTTGTGCAATAAAAATGTAAAAAAAAACGTAAAGTTGTGTTGTGGTTTTTTTATTAGGATTTCAAAACTGTTACAGACAAGTTTAAAAAATGAAGTAAGTTTGGGCATGCGTGTGCTGTCAACATTTCTACTTAAAATATTAATTTCTGACTTGCATCAAAAAAATCGCGATCAACAATATATTAATTACCATAAAAAGTAATAATAATGATTTCCTACCTCCAAAGGGCAGTCATTTGTTGTCATATATCAATTGTTGTGACCGTTAAACATCTAGAAGCACCGCTCACGTTTTCGTAATTGGTATACGGTTTGGCCGCCCGGCTGATATCGAGGCTCTGGGACAAACGTGGCAAAAACTTAACGGAGAATTTCTTTCGAAGTAGGGAAACTGTCCTATAAAATTTCGTCTGCTGTCAACCACAAGGTATTGTAATCCTAAAACATTGCTTCAGCAACAGTTAAAATACGTTTAGATAAGAAGCTTTTTTAATTTTGGGGAAAGTTGCACTACACGATTGTTACTCTTCTCCGTATTTAGCGCTGTGTTGTTAAGCCTATTTTTCCGGCCATCAAATTCGTAATAACTACTTTAAATTGAAACGCACTGAAAATTACTTCCTTTTGGCTCCTCAATATGGTCAGCATGACAGTGGGACATTCGAATTTCTTCATCTTTATCCATAAAAATCCAATCCTCCGAATCCATAATAACCCAATCCTTGTATGGAAATCTCCACATTTACAAGTTTTCAAACTTTCCATTGCGGACGCATTTTCAGGTACTCCTGTTCTGGAGGGAATGGGCAACCCGTCCTAAAAGGGTTGATTAACGTGATAACTTGCATAATCTAACTTATTATATATTATGGAGTGTTGTTGCATAGATTTTTGTAAAATTCGTTTCTACCATCTCTGAGAATAAAAAATAACTGCAGAAATTCTGCAGATTTTATCTTCGGCTTGCAGTTTACAACATTGGCAGAAATACTACAGATTTTATTTTCACCTAGCTGAGACTGAACAACCGACTTCAGAAATTCTCAAGATTTTATATTCGGGTTGCTGAGAGTGAACAACATCTGCAGAAATTCTGCAGATTTTACCTTCAGCTTTCTGAGAATGAACAATAACTGCAGAAATTCTGCAGATTTTATATTCACTTGCTGATGGGGAACAACAAACTGCAGAAACTCTGCAGATTTTATTGTTGCTTGCTTAGGGTGAACTTCAGATAATCGGCAGATTTTTCTTCACTTGCTGAGAACTGCAGAAATACTGGAGATTTTATCTTCTATTGCTGAAAGTGAACACAAACTGCAGAAAGTCTGCAGATTTTATCTTCACGTGCTGAGAGGTGTAGAAGAAAATGCAGAAAATCTGCATTTTATCTTCAATTGCTGAGAGTGAACAACAAACTGCAGAAAATCTGCAGATTTTAGCTTCGATTGCTGAAAGTGAACAGCAAACTGCAGAAAATTTGCAGATTTTATCTTCACTTTGCTGAGACTGAACAACAGACTGCAGAAATTCTGCAGAATTCTGCAGTTTTTCTGCAGACCCTTAAATTTTCTGCAGTTTTTCTGCAGAATATTTTTAGCTGGGTTGGACAACAAGTTCGGGTTATAACACTTTTTCCAAAGTCTTCGAAGAGATGGCGCCACTTACCAGACCTGCCGCACTGTTTTTTGGATCTTA
>JAHWFP010060101.1:63416-185421 GCA_023313725.1 Lithobius niger | reverse complement strand
GGGGGGGGGGCAATACGCGGTACCGGAGTAAATTGTTTCTTAGGATTTACTCAAACATGGGATTACTTATTTACTTACTGAGATTATTTCTCAGTCATAGCGTTTTTTTAACCTTCAGTCAAACACACGCCAGCGACTTTTCTGGGGCTGCACCAAACGGGGAATGTCATAGGGGCCTTTTCGGGGAGATGGAGGCGACAAGTGTGTATGGGAGACACGTTTGCATATCCAGGAGGGGGCACGAGTGTGGGGCTTAAAGTAATTGTGGGGCAAAGGACATATGTGGGAGCCATTCACATGTTCAGTCTTCAGTTTGATAAATTTTAAACCAAAGACCGAACATCTGAGGTGCCAGAGGGAGGCGGAACGATATTCAGAACCCACACTATGGGAGTGCTGGAACGGGATGCAATGGGGTGCGGTGGGGGAAGGAGAACAGGGATGTGTGGGTGGTGGGTCGGTCGGGGGGGGGGTGCGCAGCATGTGCAAGGGCACAACTAGAATGCTTTTAATTGCATACAGTTAACTGACATATGCATGCTCGTGACGATTGATTTTGTTCGGGCCATGGCCCGAAGCTGTATGTCGCCTCTTTATCATCAACAAAAACAATCAATCTTTTAACAATAGGATGCCTTTAACAATTAGAAATGGCTCACTGTCCCGTTGTTGTTAGGATTTTAGTTCTTGTCTGTTGGCCCATTTTATCACCCTGATGGTTTCTCAACCCCATGTCCGATTCCGGAATTTATTTTAGTTAAACCTTGTTCAGACTCCTGTCCTACTGAATGCAAAGTGTGGTTTGGGTAGTCCTTGTGGTTTTCACGCGATGAGCGGTCTAAGATTACATTGGATTGTGATCAAAGTGGAGCTTCGCTCGGCCTTCTGCATCGCTCTGCTCCAATAAATATAAAACATAGTGTTAGAGACGAGACGAGATTTTAAGAAAACATCTCGTTTAACCTGTAATTTGAAATTCTCTTTACTCCTCATTTCATCTTGGTATCGACTAGACAAAATTATGTCTTGTCTCGATTCAACTCATTGCAGCTCGATTTTTCGACTCTCCTTGACTTCTTTTCTTGCAAAGGTGACATGAACATACAGGTAATACCGTCAACGAATGTCTATTTTCCCCATGCTTCTTCACTGATTCAGAAGCACAGAAACAAATGAAACTCAGCCTAGAATCAGCTAAAGAAACGGAAATTAGTCATAAATATTTGTATTAAAGGAAGAAACACAATGCAATGCCCAAAGTCACGATCGCACATGAATTTTTCGTCATAATTGCTGTTCACTTCCCATTCTTATCTGTTCACAGTATTGGCTTCGTTATGTACCATCAGAATTAGATAGAAAATTACTTTGTTTGAATTCGTGGAGTTCATGAGAAACAGGAAACCATTTTCAAAAATTGTAGCAAAAATCTTCAGTAACTGGTTCAGATGGTATTGGTTATGACAACAACGAATATTAAGCTAATTTTAGGGTTATTGTTGAAATTTTTAAAAATTACAAATGTTGCAGTGAAAAAGGAAACTTTGTATATTATCGTTTTTACCAAGAGATTGCATCTACGTGTCTATTATTTGAATACCTTAGTCAACTTTTCATTGAGTTGGGGAGAGGGTGAACGATACAATAACAGAAAAAATAAAGTAGGCCTATTCACCCAAGAATGCTACCAATTCTGAATTTCCAGACCGTGAAATAAAAAAATCAGGATATAGTCGGGATATTAATTGAAATTTTTCCTCGTCTCAATCGCGACTTAATTCATCACTTTATCTCGACTTTTTATTTCACGGTTTTAGCGATTCAGAGCTCATAGTTTACTTGCTTGAATACGTCTACTTATTTTTTGGTTTTCTATTCTATTGTTCGTCCCAAGCAGAACGCCTGTTTGAGAAGTTGTCTTAGCTACTCAAATAACAGAGATGGAGATGCAATCCCTTGACACGAGAGGCCAGAAAAAAATGAAATATTCTCGTCTTGATGGCAACAGTAATACTTTAGTAGAAGTAATTTTTTCTTACTGCTTTTCCTAGTGTTATGTTTACTAATCAAAAAAATACGTTATAACTAAAAAACAATGGTTGCATGTGAAAGTGAAACCGGCTTATTGCTGTGGTTGATATATTTGCATCAAATGGGATGCTTCTATTCAGGATGGCAAATAACAGTTCCAATATGAAAGAAATTAATTCAATATAAATAAATCTAACGTCCTCATATGGTTTGCAATTCATTTATTTCATTAACATTATTTTAGTAGTATTTGTGAACGTAAAAATAAATGATGTAACTATTCATTATGACTTGATTTTCATTATAGCTTATAGCCTGATAACTATACACTATAACTGATATCACGATAGTAGCATGAAAGAAAAAATATTTTCTATCAGTATTGTGGGAAGCGTTTAAAAATAGTGAAATAAGACACTGATTATTAGGTCTAATATGCAAATTATCCTTGTGGAGTAAAACGTCGATACACTAGTGTATGGCCCAGAAACCACAGCCCACAACTTGCATAAGGGTATGCTCGTAACCTGGCACAATGCTGCGGTGGTCACTGCCATGGCTCAATAGACTTACCCAACGCTCTATCAACTTCAAATTGGGTGTGCATCCAGCGGGATATAATACCATCAAGGCACCTAAAGTATCAATACTCTTCACGTATTAGGAAAAAACAACTTTCGACGCCCAGTGCTCCTAAACCCAAACCATTTATACTAGGCACTTCAATCTATATATGAACCTAGCTGGAGACACACTGTTAGCATCCTTAAAGTGTCGACCCTCTATACGAAGTAAGAGGGTAAACTATTAAAAAAAACTGCCTTTGGGTATTGGACTGTAAGGGGAAAAATCCAAGTTAAAAACTCAAACTGCTAATAGCACCCGATTGATAATTGGCTAAATCTCTTTGGGATAAGATATCCTTGGTTTCCAATTTTCAGACTTAAAGCACTAATAGTTACAGAGAAAAAGCAAATCTGTGCGACGTCATTTTTCTTGCATCAGTAATGATGTGGTTGTGTCAACATAAGCACAGCATTGCTAATGCAGGAAATATTTAATTTGTCCCGATAGCCCACAAAATCTGCATCTGCATGGGAACAGGTAACAAACGGATGGTACCATGGTTTGTTGGCATCGGACAAACCGACGGGAGTTGGTGACCCGAAACTTCGTGATCGCGTTGGCAAGTAAAATTAGCAATGCAAGTGTAAGACAAAATTGGCTATATCGACTTTACTGTCTATCAGAGTGTGGGCATGATCAAACTTGGTTATACGCATGCTTCTAAAAGGCCCGCGTATTTCAAGCTTACACACAGGTTCGTCACTCTGCATCATTGCAATGAGTGATGTAGCTAGCCCACCATTACAAAGATGCAATTTGTAACTACTTGTTTAGTTAGAAAGTTGGTTGGTTGTGTTTTCCTCTGGAAGTAGAAACCTACATATGAGAATGTACATTGTCTAGATCTATTCTTAATGTCCGTAGATGGATTTATAACCAATGAATAAGTGAAAAGCACAACCCCACATAATTAACTCAACAATGAGCAACAATTTCACAATACATGACGTCAGACACTGTTGACCAAAATCGGTTCTTGTAGACACAATTTGCTTCTGAAGTTTTCGGTAACGTCCATCAATAACGGAGTGGTGCCAATAGTAGAAGAATAGCAAGTCTATAACTTCTCATCTTCATCGGTAACAATAATTGCTAAACAACCATCAAAACATGCTAAACAATATTTTGTGTGATGTCTGTGTGTGTATGTGCATGCATGTTTGTGCAATTGGACGTGTGCGTGTACCTCTACTACTCTTGAACCAAGGCAAGAGGACCAAGAAGACCAAGGTAGGACCAACTGAAAGATAATTAAATTGCACTTCCATTAGGCTTATTTTCGTTGTTGTAACTGGATTTTATGACCCTCAAATATGTGAAAAGCCCCTAAAGTTTTTTTTGGCTCTGAACAAACTTTGCCCTTCCAAAGTAAATTTTGCCAGATAACATTATGACTTTATGTTTTGCATCAGTAGGAATTAACAGAAAAACGATGTAATATCATAATATATGCATTTCAAAATCAGTAGGAAATTAAAATTCACTGTGTTTTCGGGCTAGCCATTGTTGACACGTTTTATGAGATTGAAGTTCAAAGTACGAATGTAAAAATAAACTAACTTGCCAAAAAATCTTATAAAGGAGCACATATTTTTACCATACTACTTATAAAGCTTAAAATTGATTTGCTTCAAGTGACTAGTACACAGAAAAAGGCAGATGTGTAGGATTTAAAAGATGTCAAATTTTCCGTGTTTTAAACACAGAAGTGCGTGGATTAAGTGAGCAAAGTGAGCAATTTCCACTTAAACTATACCTTTTCATTGAGTTTCTCGCTTCTGTCGCAATATTTTATTTAGTCTCACCTTCATAGGGGCTTACTTCTGGAGGTGTAGATGAACAAACGTGCTGACAAACAAATAGTATGTTTTGAATGATTAGATGAAATGCAGGTGTGCTGAGGAGTGCGATGGACAAACTGTGACCAATAATTGAAATTACTTTGGGTCGAAAGAATCAGTACAGTAGGGGGAGATGTCTGTTTACGCCCACGACCAACCTCGGACAGACGTTATGACGTCACTTCCGGTCACGTGCCCTTGATGACATCACTTATGGTAACGTGACTTTGATGGCGTCACTTCTGGTAACGTGATCCAAGATGGCTGTCTCCATGTGAGAGCTGCCATCTTGGATGACATCATTTCCGGTCACATATCTTAATTACGTCATAGCTTCACCCCTCATGATGTCATCTAGCCCCACCCTTGAACCCCACCCCTATAACCGAAACTGACGTCATAGTGTCGGTGGATGCTCATAAACGATGTAGTAGCATAGGGACCCTTTAAAATTGTCATATTTCTCGAACCATCAATTTTAGAGCAAAATGCTTTACCCCATTCCTAAGTCCCCTCCCCAAATCAAATCTTCCTTTAACCCACCTCATCCCATATACTCATACAAACATGCCACCCCCCGCCCGGGGCCGGGGGGGGCCCCATCGAGGTAGAAAATACATGGATTTTGGTAGAAAATACACTTGGTCGAAATTACATGAATTTTGGTAGAAAATACACGATTTGGCAATGCAGTACAGTACCTTCAGCTTTGACATCCAACTTTGTGATGACTTAGTACGTTAATAAGCAGCTACGAAGACAAGAACCAAAAAATAATAATAAATAAAAAGTTTTTTTTACATAAAACTACTTACATCATCCACCCAGCTTTTATATTTCTTGTCATACTCTTTCCACTTTACAAGAAATCTGCCATCTTTACCCTTCTTTACAACTTTTTCACCCAGGAATAGATCAAGGACTAGGGTCTTTTGCAGTTCATAGTCATAGAAAGCTCCTTGAACTAGGGTACCATCATGTTCCTTTAGTATGTAACTGACAGTGTATGTACTTTTTTAATTGTGAAGAGCTCAATGGTCCACGTTTGTTCTTAACCTTTATCAAATTTACCCTTTATTTTCTATGCTTGGACGAGATCCTTAACTTTATCCTTTGCTACCTTCATCGGTTTCTTGGCCCCAATGCGACAAAGGTTACGTTCATCTTTGATTGTGACGTCAGAGGGTTTCATGTTGATTCTTCGATGGTACCTTTGGTTGTATTTGCACAAGTATTTTCTTCAAAATATCCAGCCACTGATGGTTACCTCGTCTCAAAAAAATTTTCTACATCAACTCCTTCAATGATCTATTAAAACTTTCAACCACCGTCGCTTTCATAACAGAATACGTAGAATAGACTTTTATTTTATGTTTCTTCGTCAATTTTTCAAAAGTTCTCATTGTAAAATTCTTTTCCTTGATCGACTCCAAGATGCTTGGGTGCCGTATTGTTTCTCAAAATTGAAACCAAAGCGGTCGTAACGCTTGAACCCGACTCTGACTTGAACGGCACAGCCCAAGCGTACTTTGACATTAAGTTGATGACAATAAGCAGGAACTTGTAACCCTTGTTTTGATGAGAAAATACCGACATGTCGACCAAATCTGCCTCCCAAAGATCATTTAGGTTTGATACATTGACAATTCGCCGCGGGAAATTTCGTCTCGCCAGTTTATGAAGCTATCGTACCAAAATTTTCATTTTTTTATTATGCTCGGAATACTTTGCGATGGATGGTAAGCTTTTGACTAGATGTTATAACGTTTCGTTCTTCCAATTCAGAGAGAATGTCAATAATTTCGTTTTGATGGCCATCACCACCAGCTAATTTAGATCCATAGAGTACCCTTAATCTGTTCATCAACTGGTTCGGCTCATCGTATCATCCGTATTCAACCCGATTAGAGAAAACCTTTTTAGTCATCACTTTCCCAGTTTTTAAGGTTTTAATTTTATCCCAGACGGGTTTGATGATTTTCGTATATTTTGCTGATCGGTTACTTTTCGGTTTATTCGTTCGAATATCATGGTTTTGGTAAATGGCGTTGGCATCTTTGAGGATGCTTCCGTAGGATGCCAAGACATCTGGAGGATAGCTGTTATCTTGCAGGTCTTTAAACGTCAACAGACTCCACAGCTGTCTGCGGCCGGTATATTGATTTCCCGCTACTACATGTATCTTTGTCATGTATTTGAACAGTCTTATCCCCAATCTCCATTCTACGAGCCTCAAAGTTGTGACACAGTCCAATGACAGGGTCGACATCTTTTGACTGATTAAAGTACTCTCTTAAAAAGAAGGCGGTGGTTGGGCCGATATCATCGTTGCGTAAGAAACTGTCAAGGGTTCGTTGAGTTCCAGGAGGGGGCAAGGAAGCTGGTGTTGAAACTCTTCGTGAGGCAGAATATGCGGAGAGAACGGGTGAGTACTGGTGACCTTTGCTCGTTCCCGCATAGGCGAGTGTAGGAGTCAACGGCAGCGCTTCTATATCAATGACCGGCTCTTCCACTCCGTCAAAGGTCCTTCTTCGAACAATCCGAGTTCATCATCGTCATTATCAGAATCCTCCATTTTCAATTCTTGTCTGTCATTCTTTTTTCACGTTTTTCGTTCGCGTGTTCTGTAGATCTGGGAAGAGTAATAGTTTTCAAGGGTTCGGTCAGGGGCTCAAAAAACATACGTAAAGCTTCTTCACCAGCCTCTTTTCCAATTTTTTGCTTCATAAACTTTTTTGCTACCTTCTTGCAGATATTAACCACTTTTCACTTATCCTCCATAATATTTGCTCGCTCTTTTATTCAATGCATGTTTTAAACATTTGTTTGTAACGTCCCTTCATTAATGGTTGGGTTTTATCGATCGTTAGAACGCTGAATGGATGTTTCCAACACGTTCTGCATGCACGTTTAAACTTTTTAAAATCCATGTCTCCCCTAATGTGGTTTTCGTAAATGTGTTTCAAGTTTAGGTCGTCTTGAGGCAATAACACGAGCATGTAAGCATTGTCCAGTACGACTTGTTTCGGAATCCTGGTGTAAAACTGGCTGCAGTAAAACACGTTAGCATTGGAATGGCGCCTTTGAGCAAAATACCTGTCAATTATCTTTTGTTTATCGAGCAAGACATCGTCGAAAACCAGCACAGTGTGCACATTTCGATCCAGGTTTTCGGATGGGGTTAAGTCAGCTTGTGAGCTGTGAAAAAGGGCAATTTCTTTACCGAGTCGAGCTTCGAGTTTAGAAAATGTAGCTTGTAATGTACGATACTTTGACTGGCAAAGAGTGTTGCTGTAAACGCACAACTTATCGTAATCGAGCCAGCCTTCATTGCATAAAACATTAAGCAGGAGAAGTTTTTTTTACAGTTCGCTGGTCCAACGATCAAGCAACGTATGTTGGAGGGTAAAAAGGAATGTTTAGCATCGTCAGATCCAAAATCGTCGTTCACTACCTTAGCCATTTTTTTAATATTAAAAAAAAAGATCATGTCCCTCAAAAAAGGTGGAGGTGGTATGGAACAGGCAGAAGGGTTTGACTTGACGTTCAACGGTCATTACAACACGGGTGAGCGCAGATTAACCAACGTTGGAGAAGGGATTCAACCAAACGATGTTGCTACTCTTTCCCAATTGACACTCCTAAGAAGAGAGGGGGACAGACAATATGCCATGTAACACGACGTACAGACTGAACTAACAAACCCGAAAAGGAACTCGATGATTCTAGAGAATGACTTTTTTCCGCTAAAAAGAAATGGATTAAAGATGTAGCTGTCCCTCGTAGCGCTCTCAACCTGGTCAACAAAGTATACGTAGACAGGAATTTTATGACTGTTAATGGAGATAAAAGTTCATTTGAAGTGCCGGGGAAGCGCATAGATGATGTTGCTAATCCCATCGACCCAATGGATGCAGCCACGAAGCGATTCGTTCAAAACTCCTGCAAGATGTAATTTTTTTCATGCTTATGGACTGATGAGCCGGAACACTTTATGGGAGTCTTCTTACAAAAATAGAGTGTACTATCCCAGCCATTATCTGCAAGATCGTGTTTTACAGCAGCGACGAGACCTCGGTGATCGACGTATGGTGCACCATGAAGAATGATGGGTTTCTACTTTCAAAATCGGTGGAGGGACTTAGTACAACTGTCGTTTACCAACCGCTAAAACTAATCGAAAAGAATTCCGATATCAGCATCCGCAACAATGATGCATTTTTGAAATTGGACATCCATTTTCAGTTGATTTCTACGTATACTTTACGGAATAAAAAAAATGTATATATATAAATATATATTTTATTTCATTAGCTCCAAAATGTGAAGATACTGGATTCCCTTGGACAGATGCTAAAGGACAAACAGACACAAATGTCCGCAATATATTTGATTAAAGTCTTGAACTCTGTCCACGTTGTATTCTAAACCCAACGGCAAATATCTCATCAAGGAAATGGGTGGCATCAGATCCCCGTAACTGTCAAAGTAGTAGGACTTGCTATCGAGGGTTGAATAGCATACCCAGTGAGTTCCTTTTCCAGCATTATATTCTTGTAGACTGACGACATCGCATTCTCCATCTCGCCGAGCAGTCTTTGGAAGTCTATCCTTGCTGAAGGTACCCCTACAATGACGAATCTTTGATACCTTGATGAATGCAGCTATGTCTGTGGAAGTTAACGGACGATGGAAGGGTATCACACATTTGGTGCCCTCAAGTAGAGTCCTTTGCCACCCTTTTTCTTTGAACGACTCTTCACCTTTTTCTTTAGAGTTACTAATTGGCCGCGCATTTTTTAAAGCTTCAAATCTTTACCTTCCATTTTGAGGTTGTGACGTATAAACTCTTCCAGTAACTTGTCGTCGTTTTTGGCCTTGTTCACAGCTGACGCTTTAGCGGATCCTCCACTAGCCACGGCACAGGTACCGCCGACAATGGGCGCGATTTTCGGAATTAGAGCTGGTAAGATTCCCCATACGTGTTTCTGTCTGCCTTTCATGGGTTTCTTTTTAATGTACCTGGGTATTTTTTTTTAATACACAACGTCGACTTTACCCTTTTCCACCTTCATATTCATCATTCGATCCCCGATCACGAGGGCATGACATCTGGTGTTGGCCACTAGCGCTGAACCGAATCATATCGTTGCTATCATAATTCGCTATCATAATCCATCATAATTGATGGAAATGTTAGAGGAGATGAAAAAAGGTAAACAATCCGAAGGAGAGTATCTTCGAGAATTTTTCAAACCTATAGTCAAACTATTAAAAAGTATCGTTGTCCCAAAGTTGAGGATGGAGATGGAACTGAAATACAAAGAGGTCGACATGGATGAAAAGGAAGAACAAAGCGAATCACCAAAATGGAAGGAGTAGAGCGATAACGCCGCTACTGATGATGAGAAAGAGCTAAGCGGAACGAGGTCATCGAGTAACTCGGTCCAGCTCGAGACTGTAAAGATGACTAAAATTGTACCCTCGAGTCAAGCTATCGGCTCAGAATAATCTCCAGCATTGGGTCAAGTCTACACACCATCAACGTCAACCCCTAGGCATGTTTCAACCCCATAGAACTTCCTCCTCAGGTTTCGCTTTGCTCTCTAGAATCTCTATTGAAAGATCAAATGGTGGGTGTAACGTCTACGTATTATTTACATAAATTTTCCAAAATGCCAAAAGACAACGATTACATGTTTGGATTACTATACAACATAGACTTGGGTAACCTCATGATCGGTGATAAAACCGTCAAAATATTTGAGAATGACATACTGATGGGTGGAAAGCAGTTTCCAGGACGTAATCAACTATAGAGTTTACTAACCAAAAAGGACTTGCAGTACGAAAGATATGAGCCCGATGTGTTGAGATCGTATTCGTCAATTCTTAAAGATAGTAATGGCATACACCACAACAATGATCCTAACTCTGGAAAACCCAAATCAAATCGTAGTTACAAGTACGTGTCTATTATTAAACCGATCTGGAAGGACATGAAAAAGGAGCAAAGTGGATCGCGGTTAAAGCAGAATACAAGTACTACGATGACCCGAACGAGCTGGTGGATCGGCTGTGGCTCTTGATCAAAACCACTATGGCTGGAGAAGATGCTCACGCAGATGAAATTAAGGAAATTTTGTCGGAACTAGAAGAGAGAAATTATAACTGAAAATGAAAAGGGACTTGCACGTCGGAATCTCAGAAGAATGGGCGTGTCACTTTGAGCGTGAGGGAAAAAAAGACGATGACTACTTTGAAATACTGTCTGCCGTGTAGGATGCGTAATCCCAACTTGAGTGATCCAACTTACAAAATATTACCAAACAACAGAACGCTCACCCTTATTCGATGCAAAAAATGTGGCTTGGAAAAACGATATTTTGTACGAAGAAAAGAAGGAGCAGGTTTACTAGACAAAGCCATCAATGCGGTTCCATTTGAAATGCATTTACTGAAATACCAATACTGTGGACCAGGGACTAAACTAGAAAAAACGTATAGCTCTAGGAGATCCTGGAATCAACAATCTGGACAAAGCCTGTAAAAAGCACGATATTGCATACAGTAAAACGGAAGATTTGAGCCAAAGACATTTGGCTGATAGAGAGCTGGCAAACGTAGCTAAAGGTATGAAAAATGATTCAACGGGTGGTTGGGAGGAAAGACTTGCTGCCGCTTTAGTCTGGAAGATGATGAAAGTGAAGGTTAAACTGGGGATGGGTCTACCTAATGAGATTAGACATTGTTCTACAAAAATCCATGTAACTTCTACCAAGTGTATTTTCTACCAAAATTCATTTGTTGTCTACCTCGAAGGAGGGGGTCTAAATTGGGAACTAGGCGGGGAGGGGGGCATATTTGTATGAGGATATCGGATGAGGAGGGTTAAAGGAAGATTTCATTTGGGGGAGGGGGCTTAGGGACAGTGGTAAACCATTTTGCTCTAAAATCAATGGTTTAGAAGATATGCCGATTTTAAAGGATTCCTATGCTATTAAATAATTTTCGATGAGTCATAATCTATTTATAGACATTTCATCATTTTCTATTAATGGTATCAGCCAAGGAAAATTACCATCTTGAAATGTATATAAAGGCTGGCTGGAAGCTAGACGGCCAGAGAAGAAACCAACCATCCAGAGAGGGTGCCAGACGGCCAGAGAACGGTCAATACTGACACCGACTGTAACTGACACCGACACAAACTATTGGATTCAGATTGGACCCAACCTGGACTCAAACTGGTTTGGACTGGATCTCACTGATACCGACTGCAGCCAGATGCAAGCGACACTGCAACCAACTCTGATCGTGACCGACACCGACCACAACTGACATCGCCCGACAGAGGAAAATTCCTCTTTTGAAATATATATAAAGGCGAGTGAGGTCCTCACTCTTCAGTACTAGTTTGGCTCACGTACAGAGAAGAGGTCTCCATTACTACAACCTCATATTTTTAATTAAGAAAAAAAAGGATTGAGGAAAATAAGGATATCAAGTCTTCTTCAACGCTTACTATGCCGAGGTGTTTACCTCTCAGTAACAACTCGTCGATCATCTTCCCGACTGTCACCAGCATGAAGATCCAGCCAAGGATTTTTGTCAAGTCCTGTATTATTCAATATGTGAAAAGACAGGGCATGAAAATTGCTGCGTGGAAGTTCCAACGAAGGAAGAGGCTTTTGGTGGAAACTTCCGAAACTACAAAAAAGACTTCCAGAATGATAGAGGTTACCGTTCCCTCCTCGAGGACCCCCTTCCGTTGATGAGCAACCTCAAACCTGCCATCGTGCAACTGTTGATCACCTGTCTGACCAGTCTCGTCTCTTGTAAGTTTCAACTCTGTATAACAGTGAAATTTTCAAGAGGTGAACAAAAGCTCAACTCAGGGTTCTGGAGCACCTAGGTAAATGCCCCGAATCGATATGATGTCCCGAGTTTGGTGCCAGAGGCATACAAAAAGATCCATCACGCTATAGATAGGTTTACGGAAAAGGGCAGTGGTTGGGTCATCGAAACTGTTACTGAACTCCAGGTCAGGGTTGGAAAGTATGATCCGTTCAAAGCAAAAACCTTAGAGGAAAAAGATCAGTTTGTTACCAATGTACGGAACAAGAATGACAACAAATGTTTCCTATACTCTGTGTTAGCATCTTTGCATCGCTGCTGCAGCGATTTTCCTGAGAACTACAGTCCATTCTTGAACACCGTCGCCCATTCAATGTTGCGTTACCCTGTGAAATTAAAACAAATTGATGAGTTTGAAGCTAAACACAGTAATCTTTCCATCAATGTGATCGCCTTGACAAGTGAATTTGGACTACACCCTATTCGAGTTTCCAAGTCGGTTGTCATCCGTAAAGAAATTGATACTGCTACTGCTGTCTGAAGATGATGAAAAAGGTGAATCAAATTTTCACTACAGTGCCATCTTGGACTTTGATGGCTTCATCCAACATTCTGGCACTGGAACCCGCTAGAAGTTTTACTGTTGCAACTGTTTCTCCGGTTTTACGAGAGAATTCATTCTCCACAAACACCGCAACGTGTGATTCGCTCTGAATCCAGCACAATGGTTGAAGTTTCCCAAACTCGGGGAGAATACCTTGGAGGTTAAATACTTTAGTCGAGGAAATAAACATCCTTGGGTAATCTACGTCGACTTTGAGTGTTTCCTCCAGCCTATTAAGGGAGCTTTACCCGACCCATATACCAGTTCCACGACACCCATCCACAACCATGTACCCTGCAGCTATGTATACGTCGTCATCGGGCCCGAAGGGGAGATTGTGAATGAAAAGTATTATTTCGGTCTCGATGCCGCAAAAGATTTTATACTATCAGTGGAAGCAGATGCTGACAAATATGGCACTATAATTGCTAATCCACAACCTCTCACTCTGTCGGAAGAAGAAGAGGCCAGTTTCCAGCTCGGTCAGAACAGTCACTACTGTGGACAAGCTCTTCAGCCGGAGTTTTACACGGATGGGAAGAAACTGTCGGGAGAAATGAAGGTACGTGACCATTTTCCACCTGGTAAGTACCGCAGAGCGAGCCATAATAAGTGTAACTTGAAAGCGAGAAAAACGAGCACCATCCCCGTGATTCTACACAATTTAGAACATTATGACATGCACCTATTGACTTTGGCTGCCAAAAAGTTTAAAGGAAATATTGACATCATCGCTAGGAATTCTGAGAGGTTTTAAAGTATGACTGTGTATCTGCAAACGTTTCAATAATTGCAAAATTCACAGAAGAAGAAGGTTAGCGTCATCCTTCGGTTCATAGACAGCTGTAACTTCTTGGCTTCCTCCCTGGCTGCATTTGTCACCAATCTTAAAAATAGTGAAGCATTTTTTTCCATTTTGAGAGGGGGGTTGGAACGTTCTATTTTAAGCAGTTTGCTTACTCTAACTCCCATGGAAGACCTACTAAACCTGCTTACCCAAAAAGGTCACTACCCCTACGAGTATGTTACCAACGAGGAAATCTTGAAAGAAACGGAACTGCCTCCAAGAGAAGCTTTCTCTTCTACAATGAAAGATGGCAGCATCGATGAGGAGGAATATGAACAAGTGCTGACCGTTTGGGGTAAACTCACATTCAAGATCTTTGCCAGTCATCACTCCCTGTATCAGTTGACGAACGTTTATCTTCTGGCCGAAGTATTTGAAAACTTTCGCACTATCTGCCTCAAAAGATATCACCTGGATCCTTGCTACTATATTTCAATGCCGGGTTTCAGCTGGGGTGCAGCGCTTTGACAAACCGAAGCTAAACTGGAATTATTCACAAATGTCACGAAGCATAACTTCTGGAATTAGAGGTGGGCTTTCCTACATTGCTCAACGCTTTGCCGAAGCCAACAACTGTACTTCCCCGATACTTTCAGCCCCGAATGACCCATATCCTTTCTCATCTACTTGGATGCTAACAACCTATATGGCTGGGCAATGATACAATTGTTGCCGTACAGCGACTTTGTGTGGATCTCTAAGAGTGAAATTAGAAATTTCGATATCTTTTCGGTGCCAGTTGATGAGGATCTTGGAGGTAGACCTCGACTATCCCTCTGGCTCCAGAGTCATTGAAGATTGATCCTTCGAGTTGGAATAGTTCTCCAGGAGGGTGGCTGCAGAAATTGGGCACGACATTAAACCAACCACCAAGCTGTCATCAAACCTTTTCAACAAGAAGAAATACGTGGTTTACTATAGAAATTTGAAATTATACCTGCGACAAGGGATGGTTCTTTGCGCATCAGACGCATCCTGAGCTTCAAGCAGAAGGCATGGTTAAAACGCTACATCAAGGGTAACACCGAACGCAGACAGGCGGCGACTAACGAATTCGAAAAGAACCTTTACAAGCTGGCAAGTAATTCGGTTTTTGGTAAGACCCTGGAATAGAAGAAAAATAGGGTGTCCGTCAAGCTCGACACCAAAGTAGGAATGAATATGAAACAAACCTGTCTACCGCACGCCGTCTCATTCCATATCCCCAACGACAGTCTTGTCTCGGTGCTGTTGAAAGAGCGCACCAATGACTGTGATCTCCCCACCTATTCCGGTTTCTCAATCTTGGAACTTTCCAAGTTACTTATGTTCCGGTTCCATTACGAATACATCAAGCCGAAATGTGGAAAGAGAGCGTCGCTTTTGTTCACCGATATATACGGCCTCTTTTACTCCATCGAGACTGAGGACATCTATGCCGACATGGCAACAGAAGCGAGTGGTTCGACACGTCCAATTATGACCGGGACCACTCTTTAGCACCGAAAACAAGCAGGTTCTTGGCATATTTAAGGACGAGCTGGCTGGGATTCCCGCGAAAAGGTTCATTGGTCTCAGATCGAAGATGTCTTATGTCACCGGGAAGAATGCAGAGCAGATAGCAAAAGGGATCGACAGGGCGTACATCAAAAATCATCTGACACATAGGGAATACAAACGCTGCTACGAACAACACGTTGTTGAGAAGGGGACATGGTCCATCATTCGAAGTAGAACGCATCAGCTTACCGCCGATGTCATAACCAAGTTTTTGCTGTCAATGACGACAAGTGCTTCATCCTCGATGATGGAGTACGCACGTACGCCTACGGACACTACGAGTGTTTACCCATCATCGAGGAGGAAGAGGAGGGCTTCAGCTCTGACGTCGATCTGGACAGCGATCTGGAGAAGTCCGAGAGGCGCGATCTCCGATGGGAAGCAATAGTGGAACCATCCCACGTACAGTTGCGGAGGATGGTGAAATTGGTGGATAGAGAGTAGAAAGCAGAAGCCAACAGGTTGAGGAAGACCGCTATTGAGAGGGAGAGGAAAGCTGCCATGACCAAAGAGCAACAACAGGTGAGAAGAGAACGAGACAGAGAGACAAAAGGACAGAAACGTAAATCAATGATGGATGAGGATAAGCGAGCAGCAAGAGTCAAAGATGCAGCTACAAAAAGGGCGAGAAGCGGAGTCGAGAAGAACACTACCTAAAAGTTAGATATAAGTGTAAATCGATCAATCAATAAAATAATAAAAAAAATTATGCATCATCTCTTTTTATTTTGTTTTTATTTTTCTAAGTAGAATGCAAAGTGCCACATGGAGGCAGCCATTTTGGCAAATGATCACACGACCGGAAGTGACCTAATTCAATATAGAGGCAGCCATCTTAGATCACGTGACCGGAAGTAGCATCATCAAGGTCAAGCGACCGTAAATGACATCATCCAAGATGGCGTCGCCCATTTGGAGATGACCATCTTGGAGAACGTGACCGGAAGTGACGTCATCAAGTCACGTGACCGGAAGTGACGTCATGATGTCTGTCCGAGGTTGGTGGTGGGCATAAATAGATATTTCCCCCTACTCAGTACGTCCATTTTGTGATGATCTTTTAATCAAAGAAATTAC
Source organism: Lithobius niger (assembly GCA_023313725.1). NCBI lineage: Eukaryota > Metazoa > Arthropoda > Chilopoda > Lithobiomorpha > Lithobiidae > Lithobius > Lithobius niger. The sequence goes on along the minus strand of JAHWFP010060101.1, from coordinate 168,998 downwards.
ATAAAGCATGGATCTATGTAAATGGAGTGAGCGAAGTGAACGATATCGCTAGTCTGTTTTAAACTTGGAGTCTTTCATCTAGTCAATACTGACTAATTCAGGACTACAAAAAATTCGTTTAGTTGTAACGCAAAAAAATAAAACGAATACATAGAAAATACTAAATTATGTAATCAGATACGTTGACAACAGAAACGTGTGTAGAGAATATTTTATGTCTGCATTTGTAAAGTTTCGAATAGTAAAAATCGACCAATGTGTATAAGTTAAGCCATTAGATGGTTCTCTCATTATTTGTTGTAAAAAAGCAAGAAGCTTTAAGTACGAGTAAATTCCGTTGGTAGGCCCAATTTATAAGTCAAACTGCAAACTATGGTTGGTTAACTATGTTTCAGAATTCTGACTAGGTCTTTCCTGTAGTGACACTTATATTAATTGTTGAGTTAACGTCCTTTTCAAGTGCTAAGATTATCTGTGAAGTTATTTCTTCCACTAGAGATGACATTAGCAGTTGAGCAGTTGAAAAGGACGTTACTTGGACAATTACCCTTTTTATACCTGGGATCTAGTTGCAAAATTAGTATCAGGGTAGCGAGGGATGGAGGCGTTACAGAAAGCAAAGTGAGGGGTAACAGGTAGAAGCATGGAATATAACTGAATTAGCCTAAAACCCAAAATCGTTAAAGTATTCAGGTTATAAAGAAAAAATCCTTAAAATAAGGTAAAACCGCATTAATACAAATTATAAGCAACCTGGGTTCGTGGTGTTCTACTCTGGAGTCACTTGTAGTCCACAGTGTAATTTATTTGAATGAAAAAAAATTAACAGGGATCAGGGATCACGTTGCAAAATTAGTAGCATCGTTGAGGGTGGTTGTATGGGTGAGATCCATATAGTAACTTGAGCAAAAACTGGTGGAAGAACCTAATTAAATTAGCCTAATGCACACAAATACGCAAAATCGTTAACAGCAGGGCATAAACAAAAGTATTTTCAAAACAAGTGAAACCAGAAAGCCCATGTGAAGCTTGAAGTCAGGAAGATGGATATGTTACGGAGATAAGAATACTCGGCGTATTGTTGTGTAAAAGATGACTCAAGAGCACCACTTCCCATATTTCAGTATAGTCTATCTGGTGAATTCATAGTAATTATGGCAAACAAAGAGATAACGAAGAAAAATGAAGGTGCAGATATGAGTTAGTCTTTATGTATTGAAGCCTTTCAAAAAGCATACAAGTAGTGGTGATTTGAGATATGAGGACAGACATACCCCTCGACCCCGAAAAACCCGCTTCCCGTGCGCGATTTTTTGTCGATCTGGAGGAGGGGGGAAAGTGCTTTTTGCTACTTTTTCCGTTTTGTCGATCTGGAGTCGGGGAAAAAGTGCTGGAGAAGAGGGTTTTGCGAGTGGGGATTTGCGATATGAGAACAGATCCCTACACCCCCGAAAAAACCCGCCTTCCGCGCGCGGGATTTAGCAAAATGGACCCTTAAAAATTGCTTTCCGCGCGCCATTTTTTTTATCGATCTGGAGAAGGGGAGAAAAGTGCTGGTTTTATTTCCCATTTTCGTCGATCTGGAGGCCCGTGCGCGATTTTTGTCGATCTGGAGGAGGGTGGGGAGTGAAATTTGGCACCTTTTTCGTCAATCTGGAGGAGGGGTCTGTGATTGCATAAATAGACCCTAAAAAAAATTGCTTTTTTTATAGATCTGGAGGAGGGTGCTGTCTTTTTTTCCGTTTTCATCGATCTGGAGGAGGGGTTGTGTGCATAAATGGATCCTTTAAAAAAAATAGCTTCCTGCGTGCGATTTTTTGTCGATGTGGAGGAAGGTGCTGGCTTTTTTCCCGTTTTCAACAATCTAGAGGAAAATGCTGCCTCCTGCCACATTCAAAAAAAAATCGCTTCCCGCACGGGATTTTTGCAAAAATAGACCCTAAAAAAATTATGCAGGATTTCGTGCAGGATTTCGTCAATCTGGAGGAAGAGGGCTTTTTTTTATCTTTTTGCATGCTGGAAGTGTGGCCATAGCCAAGATGGGTCGAGGTCATCCATGGGAAAAGTGCCCTTTGGTTACCAAAATTTGTCCTTTTGCCACCAAAAAATGTCCTTTCGCTACAAGAGTCCTTTTGTCAACTCCGAGCGAGAAGTGACGTCATCCGAGGGGCTTTTGGGGCATTGTAAGAACTCTAAAAAGCTTTCAAAGCGAAAAAATCACGAATTAGCAGCATTTTTGAGGGTACCAAAACTAGAGGGGTCGTGCGAATGCTCTGTGAGCTTTCACGTTGTAGTTACTTTAAAAAGCTCTCGAGTGCTTCAAACTGTAAAAATGATGAACTAGCAACATTTTGGGGGTTCCCAAAACTGGAGGGGTCATACAAATGCTTTTTGAGTTTTCACATTGTGGTAACTCTAAAATGCTTTAAAGCGTGAAAATGACAAATGAGCAACATTTTGGGGGTTCACAAAACCGGAGGGGTCATGCAGATGCTTTTTGAGCATTCACATTGTAGTAACTCTAAAATGCTTTAAAGCACGAAAATGACGAACGAGCAACATTTTGGGGGGTCCCAAAACTGGAGGGGTCGTGCAAGTGTTGTTTGAGCGTTCACATTTTTTTTCTGCTTATCGCCTTTAAAAAAAAGACAACATCATGGATTCTTGTTCAATTATTCTCTCCGGCAAAGACTCTGATTTGGGGCTTCCTGACAAAAAGTGTTAGTCACACCTGGGGCTTACGAAATCGAAGATTTGAATAAATTTCTCAAGTCGGCGATAGATTCGAATGGGCACAGCAAGGATGCTATTACGATTCTCCCGAATCTACACACTTTAAGAACCTACTTGATAATTACTGATCCAAACTATGGTTTGTCCTTTTCGGGCAATAAGAATTTGGCTCCAGTTTTGGGGTTTGACTTGGGCAACTACGTGAGAAGTCGAGAAAGTCAAAATACAGTCGACATTATGAGCATCAACACAATTTTCGTACACGTGGATATCATCGGCAATTCGTATGTAACAACGACACTCAGCCCACTTTATATTCCTTTTATCCCAATTCACCACCCGGTTTCAAAATCATAGAGTCACCGCATAATTTAATTTACCTCCCAGTTACTACAAAATTTATTAGAAATATAAGAGTTTGGCTCACTTCACAGACCAACGAGCCGTTGGATTTAAAAGGTGAGACGCTCACGGTGCGTCTTCATTTGAGATCTAAATTTTTAAAAAAGGATAAAAATGCTCGCGTTTGGAAAAAAAGGCAAAAGGCTCTTTCTTAATTTTAACTCTAATAATAAAAAAACAAACGGTTTCACACCTAGAAACAAAGCTTTCATCATATTCATAACAACACCCAGAAAATGAGCGTAGTAGAAGATTACTTAAAAATCAATAAACCTTTGGTGCACGATTCATCGGTCGAGTCTTAAACCTACCACGAATACAATCCTATTGTTGGCACTAATCTCAACAACGTAAATTCGGAAATCCGCATACACATAGAAAACCAAGATTTATTTCTGCATGTTGCTAACAGCTACCTCCTGATTAAAGAGAGGTTACTGAAGGACGATAACTCGGCTTACACGCATGCTGATGTAGCTAGTCTTATTAATAATGCTCCCATGTTCCTGTTTTCTAACATTAAATACCAACTCGGTAATAAACAAGTCGACGAGTTAAATTATCCGGGGTTCGGTACTCTGATGAAGGGACTGCTCACCTACAGCTCGGTGGAGCAACCGGCTTTGCACGGCCAGTGCTGGGCGCTGGATAGTGAGGCTTCAGTCGCTGCCTAACTAACGGACAACTTGGGATACAAACAGCGGCACGCGTCCATCATCGTTGAAACAACTCCCAAGGGAAGCTTTACGTTCGCTATCCCTCTGAAACACGTCATGGGATTTTTCGAAAATTACGATAAGCTAATCTACGGAACTAAACACGTGCTCACACTCATGCGAGCGAGTGATATGAACGCAATCTTCGAAGCAGCGGCAGCGGTCAATGGTAAAGTCGTTCTAAGTAGCATCAGCTGGCTCGTTCCACATGTCACTGCCTCGGACTAGCAGAAACTTAAACTATACAATCTCATCGACCACGGAGCGACCGTGGATTTAGGATTTAGGCACTGGCATTACAATAGCTGCGTGCTCCCTCAAAATACCAGCTTCACTTGGCGAGTGCTGACTACTTCAGGTGTTGAAAAACCTAGGTGGATAGTTTTAGCTTTTCAAACAAACAGGCAGGACTCTTTAGTCAAACACCCCGATGTGTTTGACCACTGCAGTCTGCAAGATGCCCACGTGACTCTAAATTCAGAAAGATATCCGTTTCTCGAATTAAATACTAATTTTGCCACTGGAGAGTACGTTGGTCTGTACAGAATGGCGCAGCAATTTAGGCAGCTTTGCTACGACACAAACAACTTGAGAATTGAGTTGCTTCAGTTCAAGAAAGCCTATCCTCTCGTGGTGTTGGATTGCTCCAAACAGTCCGAGAGGCTTCAATCTGGAATCATGGACGTACAAGTCACACTGAAGTTTAGAGCAGCCGTGCCAGCTAACACTACTTGTCACGGTCTCCTCATTGGAGACAGGAAAATGAATATAAAGTTGAACAGAGGCAAAGTCGAAGTTGTTTTTTAAATAATAATAATAAAAAAGACGATATGGCGCTCAAAACAAGATCACGAAAAAAGAAAGGCGGCTTTTTACCATTAGCACTGTTAGGACCGAATTTAGCCGGGATTGGAGGGTTGGCGGGCGGAACTGCGGGAGTGGTCTCTGCCGTAAAAAAGGCACAAAACGATGCAAAAATTCTTGCTGAACTAGTGTGACCTCACAAGCAAGTGTAAGGCTCCGTCTCGAAGAAAAAAATTAATCAAAAAAAGAAGCAAAAAAAATTGCCTTGTGGCAGAGGGCTTTACTTAAGACCACCCAAGGTGTAATCAATTTTAATAAACCTTTAACGAACTTTGATTTAAATGGATTGACTAGAGTAATGAAAATTCCAAAATTCAGAGGTACTTTTAGTAAAGACACGCTTCCCTTAAAACTTTGGCCTACTGGTAGGATGAGACGAGTCATCTAATAAAAAGGTATGTGCAAATCTAACTGGAAATAAAGGTCTTCTGGATGAAACTCTTCTAATGCTTCTACAGTGATGGGCAAATTTTTGTCTATTACGTAAGGAATTTCGAAAACGGTAGCTGTCCAATGTTCGTGCTTTAGTTTAGTAATGTAAAGGGCGCTCGTTCCTATTTTACATTTAGCAACGAGTGTAACACTCGAGTCGCTGCAGTAGAAAATTGCTTTATGAATTAAACCTGGACTCGTACACACGAAGCTTAAGAGAGGACGGAATTAACGAACCAATAATTCTTTTTTTCCAACGGCTTTTCATGCAGAAACTGATCAGCATGAAACTGTTTTCATGCACAAATTTCTTCGTAGCCGCATCACTCGGTAAAGTAGGTTCACTTAGATTTCTAATCGGTTTGCTCGTGGCATTAAAGTATTCTTTTTGATCATCTTGTAACAAACAATTGCTGTCGACAAATACCTTATTAACAGCATCGTTCGGTAAGGTAGGGTCGCTTAAATTTCTAATCGGCTTGTGTGTCGCGTTGAAGTATACTTTTTGGTCGTCTTGTAATAAATAATTCCTATCGACGTACACTTTTGATGCCGCGTCAGCAGGGAAAAGCTATGTCCTTAATTTGCTTCTTCCTCGCGTAGAAATTCCCGTAAGCATCATCTACGTACAACGTATAATTTTTCATACTAGAAATCGCGGAAGCCAACTCGTCGGTGAGAAGAGTAATGCCAGGTGGCAAGTCGGTTTTAAGTTTCTGAACGTCCGTTGCCTGAGTACCGATCTGAGAATAATTTACCGCATCTTCAGGCTCGATAACAGCTCCTACTTTAGTTACACGCTTGCTTTACATGTCGTAGTTGTTTTCAGGGGTTAAAACATATCCTACTCCCGGCTGCCCTCTCGGACCGACTCCCACCACTTCACCCGCTTCCCCCGCGTTCTTTTCAATGCTTGTCCAAACTTATTGACCGACATCTTTTTATAAATACGAGAAATTTTTTTTAATGAGGCTTATTTTTAAAATTTCTCGTATATAATAAAAGGAAGAACCTCAAAATAAATAATTAACCTCAAAATGTCTCAACTATCATGGCAAACGAATCTTTCCAATCTCTTGCAAAATAACTTGCTGAAAGTTAAGAACGACAAAGGCACAAAGATTAACAACGGTGTAAAGTTTTCCTTGTCTCCTTCCATTCAGTTCAAGATTTAAAGGGTCCGGGTACTCCCGTTTCAGGCGAAAAGTCGAAATATAAAGGCTGGATTTCACCTATTGACCCGGAAACTCAAAATCTGTTAAAAAATCTAAAACGGTACATCTGTAAAAAACTAGAGATCGAGTTTGATGAGCAAAAACCCGTGTCCTTGACTACGTTCAATCATCCCAATTCTATGCACGCGGCCTACCCCTGTTACCCCTCTTGCGAAAAGGTGAATGAAGGAGACAAACCGCTCTGTCTTAGAACTTGGGTGTACGAGAACATTCACAAAACTAGAGGGAAACTTAACAAAAATCTTACCGAGAAACCCTGGTTTAACTTGCCATCTTACAACGTTTTAAACTTGATGGAAGTCACCGGGAAAATTACTGCAGTATATGTCACTGATGATTCTCCCAGCAATGTGAAATTATGGTGCAACATTGACTATGGAGTAGATCATTCAGATGTTTCCAATGACAAATTTATGGATGAAGACTTTATGGGTTTGGTATCTCTGTAAACATTAAAAAATGTGTAAATAAAAAAAGCTATGGAAATTGAAAACTGACTTTTTTGTACCTAAGAAAGAACCTAAAAATCATCCATTTCTACCTTCGAATATCAGATGTCTAATCTTAGGACCCGCAAATTGTGGAAAAACTAACTTACTGTTTAATTTCATCTGTAACGAAAGATGGCTCGGCTACGACCGGTTATTTATTTACAGTAAAACTTTATGTCAGACAAAGTACAAAGCTTTGCAGTCTATATTTGGTGAAATTGAGGAAAAAATAGGATGAAATGTCGCTTTTTTTCACGATTCTCAAATTGATTTAATTCCACCAGAAGAACTGGACCCTAATTATCGAAACCTGATTGTTTTTGATGGCTGCCTTTTGGACAAGCAAAAAACATCGAACGTTACTTCACTGAAGGGTGTCATTCAAACGTCGATGTTTTTTATTGCAGTCAGTCCTACACGAGAATTCCTAAACAAGTAGTTAAAGACAATGCAAATTTATTATTTCTTTTTCCGGTAGATGAGTTAAATTTGAAACACGTTTACGAAAACACGTTGCCCCTGACATGGAATTTTCAGACTTTAAAACGTTGTGTCAAAATTGTTGGAAAATGCCTTATGGGTTTTTATCGATTAACAAAACGTTAAACGAGGGGAGATATAAACATTCATTTTTGCCTATTAAACAAAATGAACTAAAAAGTTTTTAAATCAACATTCTTGGGAGGGAGAACAAGAAGAATCGCTACAAGATTTTTTAAACCGGTAGTAAGCACCCTGAAACCGAGACCGGTCCTCGGTGCAGCCACGCAAACTACGCCGATTAAAAACACTTTAGCCACACAAACTAAACCGATTAAAAACACTCTAGCCACGCAAACTACACCGATTAATATTTACAAAGAAGAAGGTAGTGATGAAGAAGAAAGTTACGAAGATGACTACGAATCACTGGCTCTCTCACCCACCCCTGCACCTACTCAGAAAACATCTCTCGATTGTAGCCTTGCCCAATATTCAAGTCCAGCTGTAACTCCTATAATACGAAATCCACCGCACTCCAAAACTGAATATGCGACAACGAGCACCGGTCCAAAACTCACCCCTACATATTCCGCAGTGCAAGCTAGACGCATTTCTACCCCACCTGAGCTTCCTAATATCACAACGCTAAGGTCCCTAGATAGTTTGTTACCTGGTCAGAATATTGGAGACACTGCTAAATATTTCTTGATAAAATTTTTCGAAAATTCCCAAGACACTGACCCAGTATTCGGGTTACAGTATGATAAGAAAAAAGGTGAGCTGAACTTCGGTAATAAAGTCGTTAAAATCTTTGAGAATGATATAGTGGTCGAGGGGGAGCAATACATGGGAAGACGCAGGCTTTGGAATTTGCTAGTTTTTAAAAATTTGTAAGAATCTACCCTTGCGCAGGAAGTTAAAGCAGCTTACGTGGCATGATAAAAAATACTAACACTATTTATCAGAACAACGACCCAAAAACTAACAAACCCAAATCTAATCGTAACACCAAATACAGGACTGTAATTGCTCCGATTTGGGAAGACATGAAGAAAACAGGGACGGGTATGGTTAAAAAAGCGGATAGTAGAGTTGATTATAAATATTATGATAATTCTAATGATTTGATTAATCGACTGAGACTTTTGTATAAATCTGCTTTGGCCGGCCACGACGGACATACACATGAGATGGTCGAAATTTTATCAGAAATGCAGCAAAGACAAATCATAACTGCTCGGGAAAAAAGGGTGGCTTATCAAAATTTAGGTTTAGGTTAAAAAAATTGTATATAAAACAAAGATCTATGGAATCAAAAAATATCAAGATGAGGTACTGCGTCAAATGTAAACGTCAAACTTCTGACGGCTCAAAGGCCGTCAGTTATCATCATAGCAAAAAATAACAGGCAGATGCAGGTTGTATTTTGCGAGGTGTGCGGGAAGAAAAGAGCTTCCTTTATCAAGTCTGGGAAAGAAATCGTAAACAAACTCATTGATAAGTTACCTCTCGGAATGCATTTGCCGGCCTACCAATACTGCGGTCTGGGAACTAAACTTGAAAAAAGATTGGCTCGAGGAGACCCGGAAATTAATAAACTAGACGAAGCGTGCAAAGAACACGACATCGCTTACTCCGAGACTTCGGACTTAAAGGATCGGCACGCCGCCGATGAAGTCCTAATTTCCAAAGCTCAAAGAGTGAGAGGTGATCCTTCTCTGGCGTGGAGGGAAAAGCTGCTGCTTCGATCGTTAAGAAAATCATGAAAACAAAACTTAAGTTCATAACAGGAAATAAAAAAAATGGATCAACTCGTAAAAGAACTTCACAAACCAACCAGAAAAAATTTTCCGAGACGGAAAGTGGTTTTACTGAGCCTAAACGATCTATGGCAGGCTGACTTGGTCTAAATGATACCGTACGCTAACCTAAATAAAGTGTTTAACTACTTACTAGCCTGCATTAATGTCATGTCCAAGTTCGCTTGGGCCATTCCCATTAAATCTTAATCTGGCGTAGATGTTACCGAAGCTTTCAGGTAAAAACTCGCGGGAGTGACACCCCCTAAAAATTTACAAGTTGATTTAGGTAGCGAGTTCTACAACAGAGACTTCAAATCCCTCCTTAAGCGTCATAACATCAACATGTACTCTACGTACTCTGAGAAGGAAGCGAGCATGGTAAAACGTTTCAACAGAACCCTAAAAACTCGAATGTGGAAAAGATTCACTAGGCAGGAGACTTACGAGTGGACGCACATTATCGACAAGTTAGTTTCCAATTACAATGACACGGTTCATTCTGCCATTTAACTTAAACTGAGGGAAGTAACCAAATGTCACGAACCGTTGTTGAGACGAACTAGTACTAAATGGTTGTTGAACAAACCCAAATTTGCCGTAGGAAATAAAGTCAGGATTTCTAAAGTAAAGAAAATTTTCGATAAGGGGTATTTGCAAAATTTAACTAACAAAGTTTTCACAGTCTGCAAAAGTGCAAAAAACTCAGCCAGTTACTTATCTTCTAAAAGACGAGTCGGGTGAACCGGTGTTCGGAGGTTTTTACGAACCGGAACTTCAAAAAACTCTAGTTCCCAATTTGTTTTTAGTAGAACATGTATTGCGTAAGAAGAAAGGAAAAGATGGAAAAATGCTTTACTTCGTTAAATGGAAGGGCTATGACTCCAAGTACAACAGCTGGACGGACAAGATTAGCAATCTTAAGTAACTATGTTCTTTTTTTTTCCACGTAAAAATATTTCGATGCAATAAACATTTAAAAAAAATTAATTTTCTTTCCTTTCCTTCCTCAATTTTTTTTCTTCCATTCCTCAACTTTTTTTCCCTTTTATAATAAAAAGAGATAAATATTTTATAGTCTCACAATGAATAAGAATACTTTCACGTGTGTGTGTGCTGCGATAGCATTTTCCCATCACAAGCCGAGCTGTGGGAACATCTACAGTTCCATCACCCATTTGATGCGGAAGAATGTACTTGCTTCCACGACAAGCTACCTGACTTTCTCAATAGTCTCAATAGTCAGTCACCCCCATCTCGAGATGAAGGATTGAGTCACCGGCAATACGAGATGCTCCTAGTGGGAGAATGTGTCATCGGCGATCCGCTTCAATTCCTGCTATCTATACGTGTGGCACTGCAAGCAATGCTAGAAGTTTGTTTACGGCAACTTGTAAACTGTATAGAGTTTGCTAGGGATGGAGCATTCATTCAAGCGGGATTCTGGTCGAGATATTCTGAAATACACAAACCCAATGACATTCCAGCACTGCTGGATGAGGCCTTTGAAAAAAATCCAAGAATCCATCGATGCTTTCGCCGAGCGGGGCAGCAGCTGGGTTATATCTCGTATCCATAACCTATTGATTAGAATGTCGAGGTATAAGCCACTGCGAGCATCGTCGTACATCCCTCTTCCAAAAGCGCTAGCTGGCAAGAAGAATGCGATAGTGAACGTCAAAAACTTAGATGACAACAAATGCTTTCTGTATTCCATACTGGCCGCGGGTTTGCAATTGGACACCGTCGACCCGGAAGATTACCAAGAGTTTGAGGATATGCTCGATACTTCCGTGCTGTAATACCCTACTAACTTCGTCCAAATCAACAAGTTTGAAAAGGAGAACGATCTTTCGATCAATATCATTGGTTATAACCACAAAGAGGAATTACACCCGCTTCGCGTCTCTAAAAAATTGGACGGACTTCCGATTGACCTTCTCTATCTGTATGACGACGACGACTATGACTATGACTATGACATAAGAAAGAATGCGTCAAAATTAACCTCGTACAAGCTCTTACATTCAAGAAGCTAGGAGAAAACTCTCTCGCATTCAAGCACTTTAGCCGTCAAAATCCCTTCCCTCACATCATATATGCCGATTTTGAATGCCTCCTTCGCCCCATTCAAACCGCTCAACCTGATGTTTTGACTAGTTCAACCACGAAAATCCACCTTCCTTGCAGTTTCAGCTATATCTCGGTGGGACACGACGGGGAGATTATACGTCACAAGTACCACTTGGGAGAAGATGCGGTCGATGTATTTTTTTAATGTACGGAAGAAGAAACTCGACATTACGCGAGTTTGCTGAAAAATGCAAAACCCCTCCACCTCACCCTGTCTGAAGAAACCGATTTCAAGAATGCTCCCGTTTGTCATTATTGTGGGAAAGCCTTCAAAAAGTGCTACCAGAAAGCAAATAATGACGAGGAAATACGGCTCGTCGACAATAAGGTGAGGGTTCATTGCCACATCAGCGGGAAATACAGAGGAGCTGCTCATCCAAACTGTACCCTAACCGCTCGAGAAAGAAAAACCATTCCCGTCGTGTTCCATGGCCTGGAAGTGTACGACATGCACCTTCTAGTACCCGCAGTCTACAAGTTTCCAGGAAAAGTGGATGTTATCACTCGCAACACCGAGAGGTTTCAGACCCTAACAATTAAGGATGACGTCAGCAAGATAAACCTTCGTTTTATATATAGCGTCAAGAGGAGAACAAGAAGGCCGTCCGCAGGTTTGCCATATTGGAGAATCGCTGGAAAAAGTTGGAGGATTTTGAGGCGTGGAAGAAGGAGAAGAGAAAGAAAGATGCTATCAGCAAGAAAAAAATTAGAAACTAGAAACTGAGGCGCGGAGAGAAGCTAGGTTGAAGAAAGATGCTACTAGTATGAGTAAATGTCGCACGCAGGAAACAGACCCGCAGACAAAAGATAGGTTAAAGAAAATGGCCGCTAGAAAAAGAAAAGCTCAAGCTCAAGAAATGGAGGAGCAAAGAGTGGCTAGACTAGAGAAAAGAGCCGCTAGTAGAAGAAAGGCTCAAGCACAAAAAACGGATGAGGAGAGAGTGGCTAGACTAGAGAAAAAAGCCGCTAGTAAAAGAAAAGCTCAACCTCAAGAAACGGAGGAGGAAAGAAAAATTAGACTGGAAAAAAAAGAGCTCGTGAGACCAGATTATGATAATCTTCGAGCCACGTGGATTAGGCCTACCATGTAAAAAAAAACCTCCTGGGTGGTGTGAAAAAAAGCATCAGACTTCGAGATATTGATAATTCGAGAGTTCTCACAATGCGAAAGTACCCCCCGACTAATATTGCTAATTCATCATTTTTAAGCCTCGAAGCATTTTAAAGTTATCACAATGAGAAATCTCAAAGAGGACTCTCACCACCCCTCCAGTTTTCGGACCCCCCAAAATGTTGCTCATTCGTCATTTTCAGGCTTTAAAGCGTTTTAGAGTTACCACCATGTGAAAGTTCAAAAGCATCTCCCTCCCCCAAAATGTTGCTAATTCGTCATTTTACAGCACTCGAGAGCTTTTTAAAGTAATCACAATGCGAAAGCTCACAGAGCATTCGCACGACCCCCCCAGTTCCCCCAAAATACTGCTAATTCGTGATTTTTTTGCTTTAAAAGCTTTTTAGAGTTCTTACAATGCCCCAAAAGCCCCTTGGATGACGTCACTTCCCGCTCGGAGTTGACAAAGGACTCATGTAGCGAAAGGATATTTTTTGGTAGCAAAAGGACAAATTTTGGTAACCAAAGGGCACTTTTCCCATGGATGACCTCGACCCATCTCGGCTATGGCCACACTTCCAGCATACAAAAAGATAACAAAAAGCACTCCTCCTCCAGATTGACGAAATCTTGCACGCTGGAGCGATTTTTTTAGGGTCTATTTTTGCAAAATTCCCGCTCGGGAAGCGATTTTTTTTGAGTGTGGCAGGAGGCAGCACCTCCTCTAGATGATTAAAACGGGAAAAAAGCCAGCACCCTCCTCCAAATTGACAAAAAAATCGCACGCGGGAAGCGATTTTTTTTAAAGGATCCATTTATGCACACAACCCCTCCTCCAAATCGATGAAAACGGGAAAAAAGACAGCACCCTCCTCCAGATCTACAAAAAATCGCGCGCGGGAAGCAATTTTTTTTGAGGGTCTATTTATGCAATCACAGACCCCTCCTCCAGATTGACGAAAAAAGGTGCCAAATTTCACACCCCACCCTCCTCCAGATCGAAAAAAAAAATCACACGCGGGCCTCCAGATCGACAAAAATGGGAAAAACACCAGCACTTTTCCCCCCTTTTCCAGATCGATAAAAAAAATCGCGCGCGGGAAGCGATATTTAAGGGTCCATTTATGCAAAATCCCGCGCGCGGAAAGCGGGTTTTTTCGGGATGGAGGGATCTGTCCTCATATCGCAAATCCTCACTCGCAAAACCCTCTTCTCCAGTACTTTTCCCCTTCTCCAGATCGACAAAACGGAATAAAGTAGCAAAAAGCACTTTCCCCCTCCTCCAGATCGACCAAAAATCGTGCGTGGGAAGCGGGTGTTCGGGGTGGAGGGGTATGTCTGTCCTCATATCGCAAATCACCACTATTCATACAATACTGTCATCCTTACTTATATCGGATTTGGTGGGGAATGTTTGTCAGCTGCGTGAGAGTCGCAAGAAGAAATGTCCTAGAGCGAAGTGAGACGACATTGAATCAGCCAGCTGGGGGAAGGTTTGAAGTGTAAAGGGCAAAAATCAATGCAAAAGTCTGTGTTTATTTAGCTTTAAATAATTTAACTGTACTTAAGATTGAAATACATGGGTGTGTGTTACTGAATATGAGCCAGACAAACAATCCATGCGAACTTCAGTTTATCAATCGTTTTTAATTTTTTGTGGTTTGTGCAATACTGTCTATTGGTATACGAATGCCAAGAACATACCTCCTTGAGCAAAGAGATACGATACTGAATGAGCGAGCACCAGCGAGCTACTTAGCTAGTCCTTCGTTATTAAAAAGAATAAATTTACTCTTGGTTGGGTGCTTGGCGGGGATGACTAGCTTCTCCTCGGAAAGTAGAAGGCAACAAGGTACACTATTCAGGCGTAATCTTCAATCCTACGCTGGATTATATGCTGGATCCAAAAGACCAACTGCAACAATCAAAAAGACCAATTGCAACAATCAGCAATTATCACCCAACAACCCTTCATCATTAAATACAAATCAATTTATGCTTGGTTGGTTGCATGGATATGTTCATCTTCTCTTTTGGAAGTAGACGGTACAAGTTTGGGAAGTGTGTCAAAAGAAAGCAAATTAAGTGCATTGTTTTTTAATACATAAATTTGACAAAGCGAATGTGCCCCATCACCGTTCGTACCACTGAAACTCAACAACGAATAGCCCCTTCAGACAAACTCTTAAAATTTTTACTACTAGAAGTTCTTTGACGGTGCTATTCAGCATTGAGTTTCCGTGATATGAATGGTGATGGGGTACTTCGGAATCGCGTAACAATCCTGATTCCGAATATAAAAAAAAAACCTTTGCTGGCTAAATGGGTTGTTCATCGTTATGCAATGGATTCATTAACTTTTGGATTCATTAACAGTGAAGCGGTAAGACATTAAACGTTTAATTACAGTACGGAGAGCCAAATGTGCTCCAGTGATAAATAATCGTCAATTAACATTTAATTACGTGTATACGTATGGGATAAATAAACACATAGTTGAAGGCTCTATATTTATCAACTAAATAAAAATAATAAATTTGATAGACTAGCTTTTAGCTTCTCTAGCAAGCGACCTTCATCAGGTAGGTTGAGAGCTATTCATCAACTAATTTGTTTTAGTTTTCAAGTAGAATTGGTGTAGAATTTACAAATGTTGAATTGTTGAAGTGTTGTGTTCCATTAGTTATTTTATGATTTTTTTGTTATGTTACCTTATAAATTGGTTTGGTTATCATAAGTATGAATAAGTATTGGAAACAAGCATTAATAAGCACAAAATTTGCTTGTGTCGTGGTAATCACAACCTTCATCGGGTAGGATGGAGAGCTACCACCAACTTTTTTGTTTTAGTTTTAGTGTTTACAAGTAGAATTGGTGTAGAATTTACAAGTGTCGAATGGTTGTAGTTTTGTTGCGTTCCGTTAAGTATTTTATGAATTTGTCGGTTTACATATTTCAAATGCAAAAAAGTTAATGTAAAACGTGTAGGAATAACAAAGAAATATTACTCATAAATTGGTATGGTAGTATAAATAAGAATCAAAAACGAGCATAATAAACATAAAATATGTTTGCCACTGCATTCTAGATTGATTCTGAAGTACCTCTTTAGACAACGACAAACCTATTCCTTCCACAAACTTTCTTCGTTACATTGTTAGCAGAACCATGGGAGGCGCTTCCGTCAGTCTGGAAGAGGGTGAGAAAGCGCTTTTTAATACCTTTTTATTTATTTTCTTCAATCTGGAGGAGTGTGAGAGAGTGCTTTTTTGCTATCTCCTATGTTGTCACTTCCGGTGAGTGTGGGAATGATGATGATGGGAATGATGGGAATGGGAAAGATTGAGGAGGGTGGGAAAGTGACTTTTACTACCTTTTTCATTTTAGTCAATCTAGAATAGGGTGGGAAAGTATGCTTTTTGCCTCGTCGATCCCCTAAATTTGGCAGTCATCCTTACCTACGTATGAGTAAACTCTGTTTATTGGATGAAAAAAGGGAATTAAAAAAGAAATGGACTCTAGTTCTTTTATCCTCGCTGGCAAAGACTCTGACTTGAGATTTACTCTAAATACTCCGATTCAAAAAAAACTACGAATTGGTGCATATTAATTTAGACACGTATAACAGCATATACAACATCGATAAAAAAATAAGGAAATTAAATACATCGCAGATGCTGGTCTAACTTAGCAGAAAGTAATAGTCACCCCCGGAACCGCTTCCCATGCGTGGGTTGTCATCGATCTGGAGGAACCCGCTTCCCGCGCACTGGAATTCATCCATCTGGTTTGGAGTGTCCGCTTCCCGCACGCGGGATTTCATCAATCTGGAGGATGGTGGGAAAGTACTTTTTGTTACCTTTTTACATACTGGAAGTGCGGCCAAAGCCAAGATGGGTCACCGGGTCGAGGTCAAAGTAGGTCATGGTCATCGATGGTGGAGGGTCTTTTGCTACCTCAGTGTCCTTTCGCTACCTAAAACTGTACTTTTGCTACATGAGTCCTTTTGCCAACTAAATGTGTCCACCTCCAATCGCGACTGTGACGTGACTGGAAGTGACATCATCCGAGGGGTAGTGCGAGTGCTTCACGAGCATTTGCATTGTAAGAAATCTCTAGTGCTTTCAGAGCGTGTAAATGACGAATTAGCAACCATATGAGGGTACCGAAATTGGAAGGGGGTCCTCAAAATCGGGGGGTAGTGCTAATGCTCCGTGAGCATTAACATTGTGAGAACTCTCAAGTGCTTCACAGCACAAAAATGACGAATTTGCAGCATTTTGGGGGTTCCCAAAACTGGAGGGGTCGAGTTGTCGGGTTGTGATAATGCTAAAAGGCTCTCGATCGCTTCAAAGTTTAAAAATGGGGAATTGGCAACATTTTGGGGGTTCCCAAAACTGGAAGGGGTAGTGCAAATGCTCAAAAAGCATTTACATTGTGAGAATGACGAATTGTTAACTGCACTCGCGAGAATGACAAATTAACAACATTCGAGGGTCTCAGGAGTGTATATGCATTATGAGCTTTCACATTGTGATAATTCTCTCGAGTGCTTTACAGCCTGATGAATAAGCGACGTGAGGGAGGCCTCAAATCGGATACCCTAAAAGTTGCTTATATGAACTTTTGCGTATTGAAAATACATCGATGCACTGAGCTTGATACCAGTTTCCAGACCACCCATGAGGTAGGTACATTGCTCATTTTTTTGATTTTACGTGCAGGTCCCCATTAGGTCCCTACCAGGCCTTTCCACATGGCGAGTCTTTTTTTTTTACATGTGGTTTCCCTTCCTGGGAAGACCTATTCACATGGTATTCAAGCTCATTAAATTCCGCTACGTGCTTGCCTTTTCTCCAATCTTTCTTTCTTTTCATCCTCCGTCTCGTTTTGTAGACGTTTCCTTTTAGCTGCAGCTATTTTTGCCAACCTCTCTTTTCTAAATAAAGAAATAAAGCACAAGGTAAAGAGTAAAGAAGGCAAGCAGTCTGCATTAAAGACTGGCCTTGTGAGGATATACAATACACTAGTTTGAGAAGAAAGAAAAGACAACTGACCCCACTGGGACTCGAACCCTAGTAAACGGGAAGTCCTGGGTTTGAGTCCCAGTTGGAACAGTTGTCTTTTCTTTCTTTCTCAGACTAGTGTATTGTGTATCCTCACAAGGCCAGTCTTTAATGCAGACTGCTTGCTTCGTCTCTCTTTTCTCTGCACCTCGGTTTCTTGAGCGTGCATTTTGCTCTTATAAGTAGCTTTTTTTGCTAATCTCTCTTTTCCCTGCTCTTCGTTTTCTCCAGCACGAGCTCCGCTCTTATACTTTGTTCCACATTATGCTTTCAGAAAACTGACTGTATGACGCCACGTTTTTATCCACTACGAGTGCAAAAACTCCGCAAACATCCCATTCGTAAACTCTTACAATAACTTTGGTGAGTGTACAAATGTGATATCCACACGTTTTTGTACTTTTAGTGCAAGGAAACGAGTTGTCATCCAGTTAGTTTTCTGAAAACATAATGTGGAACAAGCTATATGAGCGGCATCTTTCTCCAATCTCTCTTTTTCAGCTTCGGGCGTAATGAGGCCCGTCTTTCCTGTTCCAAATTTCTCTTTTCCATTTTTCACTTCTCCTCCCACGCGGAAGGTTCCTCCAGTCTCCTCCGACAAATCTCCAGTAAAGAGAGCCTCAGAGCCGCTTTCTCTTTCTCTTCCAACTTCTTCTCCTTGTTGACGTTTTCTTCTTCCCGCATTTTGAGCGCTATACTCTCCTTTAATCCTCTCCCTTCTCATTGATTATCACTTCAACGTCCGACTCAAAGTCGTCCTCGTAGTCTTTCCATGCTCCCGAGTCGTAGTGGCCGATAGCTAGGGTGTCTTCGCCATTTTCCAAGATGAACCTCTTGTTGTCGTACGGTGAGAGGAGGGATTTCGAAACTCGCACCGTACACAACTCATGTCCGACGCTGGATATTTTCGCCCAAGTACCTTTTTGCCAGGTGTTGTCGAATTCAAGGCGGATTTGTAATCGTCGTAGGACAAGTGCTTCTTGATGAACGATCTCTGGATTCCTTTGGCCTTTCTTATGGTCTCTTTTCTCCACGTTTCAATCGTGTACATCTTTGCTTGCAGTCTCACAAACTTGGATCTTTCGCCTTTCATCTTTCCCAGGACCAGCTTATTTGACTCTGAGAAAAGGGAATGGTCTCGGGGTAATTGCTCATATCGAAACGATCTTGGTTCTGGAGCATGTCCTCGAACACGTCGTCAGTTTCGATTCTGTAGCAAAGGCTGTCCGTGTCAGTAAAGAAGAGGACCTTTACTCGGTGTACGTACTTTGGCCGAATAAACTCGTAATGGAACTCGTACATTGCAAATTTAAACAGTTCCAAAATGGAGAATCCAGAGTGAGTAGGGATATAATTATGAGTAAAAGCCAGTATCATGCATAATTTAAAACACACTACGTTTCGGGAAGTCAACCTTCTGTCTTCAGGTAAAAAAAAACACTAAATTATTGAAAATTCATGGCAGTATCTGCTTAGTCACCAAATCCATAAAAACAACCCAGTTCTGGCATGGCCCACGCCTAAAACTTTAAAATTTCTAAAACTTGTTTACACACAAATTATATATACTACACGTTGTCAGATGGGCCTCCGGAATTTGAGTGGTGACAAGGAGGCTGTGATGTCATGTGGTTCGAAACGGTATGGCCTGGTCCAAGTTAAATAGGGTAGTTTTAGGTAGACGGCTTTTTCTTGAACTTGTTGAATTTGTTACGTTGTAGGTTTTTGATGACAGGAAAATATTCTTTTAGAAATTTGCTTTCTGGAATTAAATGATTGCAAACTGTAGGTACATAAGTAATGATAATGAGTGATTCAAGGTTTATTCTTGCCTTGGTATTTTTTCTGTGAAAGGTATTTCGGTTCTTTCCAGGGCTGGTGCATGCACTGTTGACTGCTTTGAGGGGAGATTCCTGTGTTAAAACAGTGTTGAACTAATGAACTGGATTCAGTATCCAATTTAAATTTGATTTGTGGGAATTAAGACGTTCCTGTAGCCTTTGCAGGCTCTGGCCTATATAACTGGCCCCAAAATACGGTACAATGTATTTTTTATTTTGCTTTGATCTACATTATGACTATTTTACGTCATTTGCTTGATATTTCTCTGTCTACTTGACACTAGCCTGATATTATGTTGTATCAGCAATTTTTTAAGTCTTTCAGTGATTCCTTGGAAGTAAGGGAGTGTCAGAAACAAGGCAGGGGAGGGGAGAAGCCTTTCTGGGACCAAGAGCCCTCAAAATGAGCCGTTTTGTATAAGCTTGAAAGTACCCATTTTTAACATATTTAAGTAGTATGTAATCAAGTTTAGAATTGAGAAATAATGGGTTGGTTGTGTGCGATACTACTCTTTTTACTTCATTAATGACGATATTGCTTTTATAGTGTTGGCCAACATATGAGTGAAAATTAAGTGTGCGGGTTGTCTGCATAGGCTTATGCAAGTGCGTAAATTCCACAGTATTATTGTTAATTATTACTTCAGTATCCAAGAAAGGCTAGGCTTGATCCTTTGAGAGTTCCATCGTGAACTTGAGTGATGGAGTGATGTTATTAAGGAATTATAGTACTACATTGTTTTGCTGCGTGGTAACAAACAAATGCTATCCTCAATGTAACGTTTTTTTTGTTTTTTTTTTAATATTTCCATAGTGTATACATCAACCAGTACGAAGCCTTGGCTCGTGTGTAGTAGGCTTTTAATTCAAATAAAACTAGAAAATCATCATATTTCACAAAAACTAATATAAAGAAAAGCGAAATGGCAAAAAACTGATAATACTTTGATAAAAAAATAACTAATATAATACATTTATAATACAAGGAACATGGGTATTTATAACAGAATAGTGATGAGAAAAAATAAAACAAAACAACACCGACATTTTTTTTCCGTATTCACCTTTTTTTTCTCCCTTTTAAAATAATACTCAACATTTTAATTTGTAATTATCCAGCTCCGTACTTTCTTTTTTAACTCCCCAATTTTGTTCAATTCTCCACATTTCTTTATTAATGTTTAAAAAAATTTCTGGAACATAATAGTCTTTCAGTTAACATCCAAATTTATTCTGTAACATTTCTGGTTTAATATACGTTATTTTTGTGTTATATTGTTTCTTGCTAATGTTTAGGTCTCTTTTCATCTTCATTAAGTAGAAGTTCTTTACAATTATCACATAATTTCGCAGTCGTTCAATTTTTAAAATTTTAATTTTTTTGTATATGTCTCCAGATGAAAAGCATATTCTTGTGGCAAATAACATTTTTACAATTTTGTTTTGCAACTTTTGTAATCTACGTATGTCTTTTTTCTTTGCAAATCCATGTAATTCTATTGCATAAAGTAGTGATTTAACCCATGATTCATATACAACATTTTTAGTTTTCATATTCAAAATATTTTTTAATTCGTATAGTTTTGGCATGATTTGTCGAAGTTTTTTTATTACCGTTTCGATGTGTTGTGAAAATTTCCATTCACTGTCAATGTTTATTTCTAGGTAAGTTATGTTATCCACTTGTTTAACTTGAATACATTTTTCATTATTTTGTTTTATGCAGTTTTCATTATGAAGCCAAACTTTTCCAATGCTTTCTTTCTTTGGTCCAATGTACATTATTTTCGTTTTAGTTTCATTAATATATAGTTTATTGTTTTTACACCAGGTTTGCAAATAGTCAACCTCTTTTTGTATATTGTTTTATATTTCACTTTTAGTTTCCCCAAACATAGGTAATAAAATGTCATCTGCAAATAATACAAGAATTAACTTACTTTCTTCATTAATATTATTTATATACATTAAGAACAAAATCGGCCCAAGGACAGCTCCCTGTGGAATTCAATTTTTGCTTTCAATGTAATTGCTGTATTCATTTTCCATTTTGACACAACATAGGCTCTCTTCTAAGTAACTTTTCAATAGGTTGCAAAATTTATTATGTAATCCATATTTTTCAATTTATAGTTCAGATGCTCTATATTTATAATAATAATAATAATAATAATAATTTGTCACGCTAGTAACAGGTCTGGCAAGGACCCTAAGATCGCTAACAGCCAGCCTAAATAAAAACAGAAGACAATCATATGTAATGAAAGAGGTTGGCCGGCAAGGGAAGGTGAGGGGATTAGATGTTGGGACACGAATGCCTTACCACCAAGGTTAGACCTGCCAGGGACTCTAAGGCCCCCGATGGTATCGCCAAACGTGTTGGACACGGGACGTGGAGGATCGGCCCAAGTAAAAATAAAAGCAGATGAACAAATGAGATGGTTTAAAAAGCATTGTTATGTAAAACAAATTTTGGTCATGATAAGTACTAAAAACAAAAGCATTCCCAAAATGGGAATTGTCACCATTTAAAAATGAATACATAAAAAAAAATAAAACAATTTGTTGCAATATTAACGGGTCAGGCAAGGACCGTGGGTCATCAAGGAGACCAAGTTAAGGAGACCAAGTTTAATGGGGTGGGAACAGACATAAGAAGAGTAATTATATGCAAGATTATATATTTAACTCGGAGGATAAGACCGACACATAAAAATCTCTAGATGAAACTAGCTGAGGTGGCTTTGAAATGTATGAATTGTGGGCGAGGTGACAATTTCGTCTGGTAAAGAATTCCAAATCTTAACCACACGCAATGCGAAAAAGCTACGTATACAATCTAAATGTGATGTTTGCACCGTAAGCTTCAGGGAATTTCCTCTAGTCCGATTTGACTCCGACAGGTCAAAAAGAGGCATATCTATCCCAACTACACCATGAATAATTTGGTAAGTAAGAATAAGATCAATTTTTATTCTCCGTAGTTCAAGTGGTTCAAGTTTAAGGATGTGCAGACGTCTTCCATATGACAGGTTGCGCAATCCAAGCAATGCCTTGGTAAACCGTCGCTGGACTGCCTCTACCGCATCAATGTCATGAAGCAAATAAGGAGACCAAACGGGGCTAGCGTACTCCAAAATTGGTTTGACATAGACCTTGAATGTCCAAACTTTGATTTCGCGGTCACCCGACGAAAAGCATCTGTTAACCAGAGCTATGCGCGCATACGCAGATGCAGTAATTTTGCGACAGTGCAGGCTGAACTTAAGTCCATCACAAAACCAGACCCCAAGATCATTAGTTGAGCTAACCGAAGGAAGAAGGCTATTATCAAGATGATACGGTGTCCCTGAATTTGAATTTCCAATATGCATTATTTGACATTTGGTCAACGAAATTGGTAGTTGCCACTTGGCCGACCAACTGGAAACATAGTCAATCTCAAGGGCCAACAACGCACTATCATCAATGTCAATAACTGCCTTATCGATCTTAAGATCGTCTGCAAACTTTGAATTATAGACAGATGAAGGATTGCAAAATAAGTCGTTTAAGTAGACCACAAACAACAATGGGCCCAAAACGGAGCTCTGTGGTACGCCGCTAATAAGATTTAAGGATGATGAAAAGGAATCACCGACCAATACACACTGAGATCTGTTGTTAATAAATGCAGAAATCCATTTCAATAGCTTTCCTCCAAAGCCTATATTTTTAAGCTTAAAAAGCAGCTTGGAAAGTGTAACTGATTCAAAAGCCTTCTTAAAATCAAAGTACACAACATCAGTCGGGATTCCCACGTCCAGGGCGCTCGTCCACCGATCGAGACACATTAAAAGTTGGTGAGTTGTTGAGCGGCCAGGCATAAAGCAAAATTGATTGTTACCAATTAAGTTATTAGATTTGATCACAGACATCATACGGTCACGGATGATTGACTCCATGATTTTGCACGAAATAACCGTTAGCGCAATTGGTCGATAATTGCCGGGATCTGCGGCCTCACCCTTTTTGAAGATTGGTATAACTACCGCCGCCTTCCAAAGCATTGGTAATTTACTCTCAGCAAAAGACAGATTGAATAAAGTAGCCAGTACTGTGTCGAAAGCTTTTTGTAAGTCTATAAAAGTGGCTCCAACACATTTTCCAAAATTTAGTGCATTCGCTACTTTTTCATTGATATTTTTTAGTGCTTCAATTGTACCTTTGCCCTTTTGGAACCAGTACTGTTCTTTACTGACAATGTTCCATTTTGTTAAAAAGTGTTGCAGTTGTTGTTCAAACATTTTTCCAACAAGTTTATTTATAGTTAGTAAAATAGCAATTGGCCTGTAGTTTTCTATGTCATTTTTTACCTTTCCTATAAATAGGCCTAATCACTTGTATTTTTAATTTTTTTAAGCCAAATTTCTGTTTAGATAATTTTATTTGTTGATTTTGTTAGAAATGCTGCAGAATTTTCTTTACTTTTTTTTTAAAGTTAATCATATTTAATTCATCTCTACTCGCTGCCTTTGAGTCTTTACTTTTTTCTAGAATGGCAATAAAATCTTTCACTTTTGCTTCATTAATGTTTGTGTATTTTTTTCTTTTTCTTTTCATCAGTAGTAGAGTAAGAATACGATTGAGTCGTCCCCCTTCCATCCACCCACAACCGGAAGTGACGTCATTACCCCCACTTCCGGTCACGTGATTAAAGTGGGGGCGTCACTTCCGGTCAGGTGATGAAAAGTGGGGATGTCACTTCTTGTTTTCATCGATCTGGAGGGGGTGAAAAAAGTGTCTTTTGCTACCTTTTTTTTCGTTCTCAACTTGTAGGATGGTGGAAAAGTGTGTTTTTCTACTTTTTTTTCGTCAATTTGGAGGGACCCCCACTTTTTTAGTTTTCATCAATCTGGAGGATGGTGGGAAAATGCCTTTTGCTATTTTTTGCATCCTTTTGCTACCTTCATGATACGTCACTTATGACGTGTGGTTAATGACGTCACGTGATCAAAGTGGGGGGTTCCGGTTTTCATAGATCTGCAGGAAAGTGTTTTTTGTTACCTTTTTTTCGTTTTCATCGATCTGGAGGATAGTGTGAAAGGTTCTTTTGCTACCTATTTTCGTTTTCATCGATCTGGAAGATGGTGGAAAAGTGTCTTTCACTACTTTTTTTCCGTCAATCTGTAGAAGGGTGGAAAGTGATGTCCCACTTTTGAGTTTTTTCGATTTGTAGGATGGTGGGAAAGCGACTTTTGTTACATTTTTGTATCCTTTTAATATCTTGATGTCATTACCTCACTTATGACGTCACAGTGAGCCTAATGACGTCACTTCTGGTCACGTCATCAAAGTGGGGACGTCACTTCTGGTTTTTTTTTCAATCAGGTGGAAAAGTGTCTTTTGATACCTTTTTTTGATTGATACTGCTATTGGTTTCCCCGATTGCACTGCCAAAAAAATCCGAGTCTATTTTTTATATCCTTTTTTTCGAATTATTTTGACTCGGGTTTTTTTTTAATATTCAACCAGGGAATAAGCCTCTCCACCAGCGTCAAGGTTGCAGTTATAGGAGAGGTGGGATGGGGGAAGGGAAAAGGGGGTGGGAAGGAAAGGGAATGACCACCTTGGGTCCCTGATGACATTAACGGTCTATCATTTCTTAAGCATGCAGCTTTTCTTCATACTAGCAGCTTTTTTCTCCAATCTGGCTTTCTTTTCCTCCTGAGTCTCTCGTTCTTGAGCCTTTCTCATACTAGCAGCTTTTTTCTCCAATCTGGCTTTCTTTTCCTCCTCAGTCTCTCGTTCTTGAACCTTCCTCTTGCGAGTGGCCAAGCTGGCTTCTTTTCCTCCTCAGTCTCTCGTTCTTGAGCCTTCCTCTTACTAGCGGCTTTTTTCTCTAATCTAGCCTTTTCTGCACCGGACACATCATGGCCCGTCTTTCCCTATCCAACATTCTTCGCCTAGCTTTTTCTTTTTCCTTCCATGCCGCGAGATCGTTCAGCTTTATCCTGCGGTTCTCTAGTACCACGGATCGTCGCACCGATCTAATCCGCTCCTCCTCTCGTTTAGCATCGTTCAACTCCTCCTTCTCCTTCGAGATGAACGCTAAACTTGCCCTCTCCTCCTCTTCCTCGTCGGTCATGATGTCTACGTCAGAGTCGAATTCGTCTTCGCACTCTCGCCACGTGCCTGAATCTCGATGACCGATAGCTAGCGTATCTTCCCCATTGTCTAGGATAAAACGTTTGTCATTGTAAGCAGAGAGGAGCGAATTCGTGACTTTCACCGTGATTAGTTTGTGTTTTGAGCTGGCGATTTTAGTCCATGTTCCTTTCGGTGCGGGCAGTGGCGTTCTCAGAGCGGATTCGTAATCTTCAAAGTCCAAGTGCTTCTTCACGAAAGATGTCTGGATACCCTTAGCCTTCATGGACGTCTTCGTTTTCTGCACTCTAATGGTGTACATTTTGGATCGTAAACCCACAAATTCTAAGATGGGAACGCCGGCCATCTCGTCCTTCATCTTCCCCAGGACCTGTTTGTTCGCCTCGGAGTACAAGGGATGATCTCTCGGATAATTGCTTGTATCGAAGCGTTCACTGTCTCGCTTCATATCCTCGTACACATCGTCCGTTTCCACTTCGTAGCAGAGGCTGTCGGTGTCCGTAAACAGGAGTTTGGCACGGTCCTCGTACTTGGGTTTAACGTATTCGTAGTGGAAGCGGAACATGGCCAGTTTTGACAGTTCCAGAATACTAAATCCCGAGTACGTCGGTAGATCGCAACAGACGCAATTGATAGGACGCAATAACTACATCGTGTTGCTAGACAAAACTCCCAAGTCTGTAAAGTTTTGTTGTATCGTCCTCTTTTCATTTTTGATTATAATTTCTATCTCCGTCAATCCCCCTAGAATTTGCATAATTTCCTCTTCATGATCAACTCTTTCCCTCAACAATAATCCTACCAAGACACTCAGCCTATTCACTAACGCATTCGGGCTGTTGTAATCTACTTCATCAGACGCTGTTTCGTTCAACCATGATTCTTTCGACTCCAAATTATCCGGCTCGTCCGACCTTGATTCATTCATTTCCGATGTACCAGATTCATCCGGTTCCGATTCATCCGACCCAGGTTCTTCCAACTCATCCGACTCGTTCGACCCCGATTCGTTCGACTCCGATTCGTCGTAATCTTCCATTTCTTCCAACCAACCATTTTTCTCCTTCTTTATTTCCTCCCAAATTGGTTTGATAACACTCACGTACTTGTAACCACGATTCGATTTGGGCTTTCCGAAATAGGGGTCGTAATTTCGATATAAGGCATTACTGTCTTTCAGAATCGAGCCGTATGATGCCATGACTTCGGGGTCGTACGTTTCGTACTGCAAGACTTTTTGAGTCAGTAAACTCCACAGCTGATTTTTTCCTCGGTACTTCTTTCCTTCCAACACTATGTCGTTCTCCCGTATTTTGATAGTTTTGTTGCCAATCATGAGGTCTCCCGTGTCCATGTTGTACCTTAATCCAAACACATGATCGTTTTCTTTCGGCATTTTGAAAAATCTATGCAAATAATATGTCGAAGTCTCCCCCAATCTGTGGCCCTTCAATAGAGCCTTTAAAGAGCGAAACGATGCTGGAGGAACCCGTCTCGGAGAGGAACGGATCCATTTTGATGCATTAGGAACGTAATCCTCGTGTTTCCGTTTTTTATGGTTGACTTCCACATCATCTTCCACGTCGTCTTTCTCCTTCACGTGGCTTATACTTTCTAACGGACCAGGTCGCTCATCTTTTTTTCCTCGTACTCTAAACTTTTTTACCAGTTTCTTAATCAGATCTGATTGTTTATCTTCCATTTTCTCCTTTTTTAATAAACGATAATGAGGATCTGATATAAACTTTCACTCGAGTAGTTGTTTTCATCACCCGTTTTCTTACCTCATTTAAGGTGTTGATCGAGTATTAACCCCAACGGAAACATTCAAAATATAAATATTATACACCGTTTAATCACACGTTGGTGTTTTGGCTACGATCCACGCCCGTTAATACTTTGTTTCATGAGAGTAAAGAACTTTCAATATACTAATGATGAACGTATTATGTACGTTTTAAACTTGTTCCCATCACGATCTAGATTCGTTTAGTGTGTGTCCCCACACACGAATTAGCTGATATGGCATTAACGTGAAGTTGTTCATATGGCATTATCGTGAAGTTGCTCATGTGACATTAGCGTGAAGTTGCTCATATGACATTACCGTGAAGTTGCTCATATGACATTAGCGTGAAGTTGTTCATATGACATTATCGTGAAGTTGCTCATGTGGCATTAGCGTGAAGTTGCTCATATGGCATTAACGTGAAGTTGCTCATATGACATTCGCGTAAAGTTGTTCATATGACATTATCGTGAAGTTGCTCATATGACATTAGGGTGAAGTTGTTCATATGACATTATCATGAAGTTGCTCATATGACATTAGCGTGAAGTTGTTCATATGACATTATCATGAAGTTGCTCATATGACATTATCGTGAAGTTGCTCATGTGGCATTCGCGTAAAGTTGTTCATATGACATTATCGTGAAGTTGCTCATATGACATTAGGGTGAAGTTGTTCATATGACATTATCGTGAAGTTGCTCATGTGGCATTAGCGTGAAGTTGCTCGTATGACCTTAGCGTGAAGTTGTTCATATGACATTATCGTGAAGTTGCTCATGTGGCATTAGCGTGAAGTTGCTCATATGGCATTAACGTAAAGTTCCTCATATGACATTAGCGTGAAATTGTTCATATGATATTATCATGAAGTTGCTCATGTGGCATTAGCGTGAAGTTGCTCATATGACATTAGCGTGAAGTTGTCCATATGACATTATCATGAAGATCCTCATGTGGCATTAGCGTGAAGTTGCTCATATGACATTAATGTGAAGTTGCTCATATGACATTAGCGTGAAGTTGCTCATATGGCATTAATGTCAAGTTGCTCATATGGTATTATAGTGAAAGTGCTCATATAACATTAAGGTGAAGTTGCGCATATGGTATTAGCGTGAAGTTTCTAATATGACATTAGCGTGAAGTTGCTCGTATAGTATTAACATAAATTTGCTCATATGACATTAACATAAAGTTGCTCATATTGTATATGTGTGAAGTTGTTCATATGACATTAGCGTGAAGTTTCTCATATGGTACTAACGTGAAGTTGCTCGTATGATATTAGCGCGAAGTTGCTCATACAGCATTAGCGTGAAATTGCACATATTGCATTACCGTAAAATTGCTCATTTGACATTAGTGTGAAGTTACCCTCCAGAAGTGACGTCATAGGAGGTAGCAAAAAGCACTTTCCCACCATCCTTCATATCGACGGAAACCGGAAGTCACTTCCCCACTTTTCATCACGTGAGGTGACGACGTTAAGCTCACTGTGAAGTCATATGTGAGGTAATGACATCACGGTAGCAAAAGGATGCAAAGAGATTCTAAATAGTACACCCGGTCCTACTGGGTGCTAAATAGTATACCTGATCCTAGGGGTTTCTACACCCGGTTGTGGAGGGTGCTAAATAGTACACCTGGACCTAGATGGTGCTAAGTAGTCTGGTAAGCTATTAATACGTGAACGGAGCCTAAAAATGTTCAAAATTTATAAATAAATAGTTTGTTACAATAGCAACAGCTCTGGCAAGGATCCTAGGATCACTAACAGCCAGCCCAATTAAAAACAGACGACGATATATAAAGATATAGATTTGGCCGTGGGAAGGTCAGGGGGATGAGGTATGAGGACACGAATGCCTTACCACCAAGGTTAGACCTGCCAGGGGCTCTAAGGCCCTGATGGCATCACCAATCGTGTTGGATACAGGAAGTGTAGGATTGGCCCAAGTAAAAAAAAATAAGAGGCAGATGAACAAATGAGACGGTTAAAAAACATCGTTATATAAAACAAGGTATGGTTATGGTAAGTACTAAAAACAAAAGCATCCCAAAACTAGGAATTGTCACCACTTAAAAATAAACAATTCAGAAATAAAAATTGTTATTAAAAATATACACTAAGGTTGTAAATCAGAAAAAAGAAATGTTCGCTGAAAATCGCGACGGACCAGTTTTAAAAAAAATAACGCAGCCATCCAATCAAATCAAAAACGCTGTGACAACCAATTTCTTATCCTTAAAAAAACGTGTGAAACATACATTAAAGTACTAATGTGTAAAAGAAAAGCTTCCACTCGCTGCAGCAACCAGTTTTTAAAAAATATCGCATTTTTTTAGGCCTAAGAAATGCGGTCTTACAGCAGTGTTGAGAAGATAACATTGCTTTTGACTGACACTTTAATCCAATGCACCCTGCAGCTGGCTAAACAGCAGGATCTTTTAATTAAATAACTTTAGAAACATAAAATAGTCAAATAGTTGTACGTTTTTTGGTAAGTAAAGTACAACTATTTGACTATTTTATGTCACATGAGAAACGTGAGAAACTTGCAAATAACCTTAAATCAACTATGCGTTAGCTTTGCAGCAGTCGTGACTAATTTCGCACAGCTGTCACACGGTACACACGTTGTACACGCGTCAGCCTACTTTCATTCACTGAAGCAGGAAGTAAAAAATTATTGTCCTGTATTACTGCCAATTCCGTTCAACTCTCTCCCTGTAAAGAATATTCATTCGAAAGCTTACATGTAAAAGCTTATTTAGCATGCACCACGATCACCGGCAAAGCCACATCCACCGACATCATGGGGAGGGGTTCTTCAGATTGAAGAAAACGAAAAAAAGTAGCAAAAGGCACCATCCTCCAGATTGATGAAAACTATAAAAGTGGGGCCCCTCCAAATTCACGAAAAAAAAGTAGCAAAAGGCACCATCCTTCAGATTGAGAACAAAAAAATAGGTAGCAGAAGGCACTTTTTCCACCCCCTCCAGATAGATGAAAACTAAAAAAAAGTAGCAAAAGACACTTTTCCACTATCCTCCAGATCGATGAAAACTGGAAGTGACGTCATTACCCCCACTTTGATCACATGAGTGGAAGTGACGTCATTAGGCTCACGTCATCATGGAGATAGCAAAAGGATGCAAAAAAAGTAGCAAAAGGCACTTTCCCACCATCCTCCAGATTGATGAAAACTAAAAAAATTGGGATCCCTCCAAATTGACGAAAAAAATAAGTAGCAAAGACACTTTTCCACCATCCTACAAATTGAGAACAAAAAAAAAAGGTAGCAAAAGACACTTTTCCACCACCCTCCAGATCGATGAAAACCAGAAGTGACATCCCCACTTTTCATCACCAGACCGGAAGTGACGTCCCCCACTTTAATCACGTAACCGGAAGTGGGGGTAATGAAGCCACTTCCGGTTGTAGGTGGATGGAGGGGGGACAACTCAATCGTATTCTTACTCTACTATCAGTGTTGATTTTATTCTTGCCTACTTTCCTTTTTGTATTTCCAGTTTAACCTATCAACTTGCTAACAAAACATTGGTTAAATTCATTTCTAAGGCTTGTTTATCTTTCATTTTGAAGTTTGATAAAATACTTGCATCAATTCCCATTTTCGTTTTCCCAATTAGTTTGTTAATGGATTCCCAAATATTTTTGTTTTTACTTATTAGCTGTTTTAAGTATTCCTGCTTATTTTTTCCAATATCCATTCTAATTTTATTTTTTAGTCTGTTATATTCAGTTTTTATATCCTTTTCCATTTGACTTTTGACTTTATTTCTAAACTTCCTAATTTTTTCCATAATTTATTTTTCCTTTTAATATCTCTGATATTTTTTCATTAATCCACTCTTTCTTTCCACCAGTTCCCCTTTGATTCTTAGTCTTATTCCTATTCTTTTTGTGTGTGTTTTTAGGATAAATATTACGAATTTTCGTTTCAATTTCTCATACATTGCATTGGAATTAGAGAACTCGTCCAGATAATCCCACTTCATTTCTTTCAGTTCTTTGACTATTTTTTTATCATCTCTAACACCAAATTCCGTTTTTTTTTCTTTATTAGTATTTTGATTTTGACCTATCACCATAAAAACCCTACTGCATAATGGTCTGCCAATTTTTCTTTTATTACAAAACCTTTGCTTTGTTTTACTTTTGATTTTATGAATACATGATCGATACAGCTTCTTGTTTTTTTGTCCTCTCTGATTTCCTCCCTAATGTTTTAGCCACGTCTTTTTTCCACCAAAACTATCAGGGACTGGAACGAGCTAACAGGTGAAACTGTACAAGATCAGAACTTTTTGCTTTCAGGAAAAGCTTGGTTGCTGAGCATTCTCTTATACTATGCAGCCACACTAATGCTTAGTGTTAAGAATTAATCTTTTTTTTGGTAAATTTGATGTCGTTTTAATGCCTTATGGTGCTACGACTAAGTTAAATAAATAAATACATAATAGAGTTTATTTTCATTACATAGCCAAATTTTGCCAAGATATTTTCGTTTTTATCCTTTATAGCATTATCTTTTTTCTTATGGTTATTTTCTGCTCTGTCTAGAATGTCGATGTTTATGTCATCAATCAATACTGCATTGTCAATTTTTTCAACCTTCCTTAATATACTTTCCAAATCTTTTAAAAATACACTTACGTCAGTGAGCGGTTGCCTATAAACTACCATAATATTAAGGATATCCTCACAAATTCGACTTTCAATGATTGCAGCATCGTTTTCAGCCATTTTTATTGCATTTATATATGTTACTTTTAACACTTAGCTCATCAAAATGGCAATTCCCCCACCTCTACTAGTTTCCTTTCTTGTTTTCCAAGTTATGGTGTAATTTTGTAATTTGTATATATCGGTTTCTTCTCTTTTAATTCCTATTTCTGTTAACAATATTATATCCCATTTGAGTTCTATATTTTCAACTGCCAAATTTAATAATAGCCAATTTTTTCTCACTTTTCGTAAGTTTACATGTAATACTTTCAGTTGTTCCTGAAGTTTTTTTTGGTTTAAAAAATGTCTTAAATTCTTCAATATTTTCAATTTCATTTTCGTCCTCCATTTTTCCTGTAAAGTTATTTATACCTTTTACCATTAGAAAATTAATTAAACAAGGTCTTCTTCACTTCTTACAATTCTTGTCTGTTGTTCATTTTCATTTTTTCTCATGAAGATTTTTACATTTTTCACCCAAACGAACTTGAAGCGGTGTTTTTTAGCGTATTGTTTTGTTTGCCATAGTAATGCTTTGTTGCATGGCGTTAAATGCTCGTTAATGTAATTTCTGTTCTTGCTTGTTGTATCCAGTATTTGGTCATTAGTAATTGTTTGTTTTCGTTTACTTATCCATTCGTCACGCTTTTTCCTTTCCTTAAATTGTATTACAATAGATGATGGCCTTGGATTGATTTTTGTTTGGCAGTCGATACATCTTTTCAATTTGATTTTCATCAAAGACGATTTTCAACTTTTCTGCTAGTTGTGTAATTTTGGTTGGAAGTTCTTCATTTACAGTTTCTTCAACTCCAAACAGTGCTACATTTTTATTTCTTGAACATTGCTCTGCTTCGTTTTGCATGATGCTTAATCGCTTCAGTTCACGTTCAATTTCTTCAGTTTTTTCTCTCCTTGTTAAATTTGCATAATTTTTTTTTCTAGTTCTTCAACTTTGTGTTTGGTTTCAAGATTTTCATTTTTTATTGCTTCATACTTTTTTCCATAAAGGTAATGGAGTCGATCACATTTTTAATTCTTGACGAATTGTTGACATGTCTTCTTTAACTTCACCCTTTACCTGTAAAACATCTTCGTGCAATCTATTTTCCATGTTTATTAAAATGTCTTTAATTTCCAATTCCTTGTTTGCTTCTCTTATTTCTTCTTCATATTCGTCTCCACTTCCTCCGTTTCACAGTTTGGACACTTCAATTTTTTTTTACCTTTATCTCGTTTTTTTACCATGTCTAATTGCCTATTTTTGCTCACTCATAATGGAAATGGTCGTAGCACTCTGCACAATGCGGCAGCCCTTTTTTCTCTGACACTTTCTGTTTGCATAGTCCACACTCCGATATTTTGTTAGCTTCACTGCAAAACACCAGCAACCTTTTTATAGCAATCACCTCGTCCACAAAATTTACTTTTCTGCAAGTGTACTTAACGTCCTCGTTGTGTATTAAACGTATTCACCTGAATGGTTATTTATGAAATGTTATAAACGAGAGCCATTATGGATAACACTTTCATACTTTTATTTGAACGTTGGTACAACACGACTTCGCACAAACGAGATTCCCCTGACACAATTTCTTGCTCGCACACAATGGCTGCCACCCCTTCAACGCAATCTAATCATCCACTCACCTACTACTGTTTGTATTTTTCAAAGTTTATGTCATCCACTCAATAACTCTTCATTCTTTCATACACTTAGTGTTTAGTTCCATACCTGCAAAGTTTCAGGTCCATTTTTGTCGTTATTTGCGAATAATTGTCAACATTTGTAGAGTCAAAATTGACTGAATCCTCCCGTCAGCGGAAGTCACCAGTATTCAATTTGAGGAAAGGAACTAACAAGTTTGGAGTCAATGGTGTTTAGCACAATATCGCAAAGAAACGTCAAAAGGGGGCCTCCTTGGTACTTCATTAATTTGAGCAAACAATTTTTTATCCCATACAAAGTATGAGGTTTCAAAAACCAAAACAACGGCTTCTATTAACGCATCAATACTCCAGCCTAAGGTAAGGAAAGCAGGTGGAGGTGGTTCGTTTTCGAGTTTTCTTTTAATTTCGGCAATAATCAGGCCATGATAAAGGCTAGGGAACATATGTTCTACATCGAAAGAGACAAACTAGAAACCAACTGGGACACATACACCCTGTAAGTGTCAATGATTTTGCAGGCGTCTTTAGTGTGTGTGGCCCCTCTGCAAGAGCTTTCAAGGTAGGGGCAACCATCCTGGCGAATGCAAGATTTGGAGAATTTTTTCTACTAGTGATAATCCTAAGTGGGTTCCCTACTTTATGGGTTTTAATGTGGGGAACAAATTCAAACAAGGTCAAAGAAAGTCAAACAAATTCAACAAATTCAAGAAAAAGCCGTCTACCTAAAACTACCGTATTTAACTTGGACCAGACCATGCCGTTCCGAACAACATGACTAAACAGCCTCATTGTATTCCGGATGCCCATCTGACAACATGTACTATCATTGGGTATGTAATACTTTTTTAACATTTTTAAAGTTTTAGTCTTGGACGATGCCTGAACTGGGTTGTTTTTATTGATTTGGTGACTTGGCAAACACTGTCATGAATTTTTTAATAATTTAGTACTTTATTTTTACCTGAAGATGAGAGGTTGAATTCCTGATGTGTAGTGTGTGTTAAATTATGGACGATACTTGCTTTTACTCATACTTTTCTGCTAAAAGTGCCTAAACTACTTAATTAAGTAGGGAGATCGCACCAAGCGCTTCGATTGTGCCTGTTGATCTGAACGAGGTTTTCGTTCAAGATCTTGAAGAAGTCGGCATAGGGTTGGGACGTGTATTCCAATGCCTTCTTTGAGTCGGTGCATCGCTTGACGTCGAGCCGATTTTGTTAGTTATCCATGGTCTTGCCGAAAACCGAATTGTTCAAGAGCTTAAAGTAGTCCTTCTCGAACGGAGCGGTCGATGCTTGCCTTTTCTCGGTGTTGAAGTCGATGTACTTCCTTGTCCACAGTTTGTGGTTGAAGGCGAGGACTCTTCAGATGCAGCAGAGAACTAGCCCATGCCGGCGGTAGAATTTCAGGATCAGGTAGTGGACGACATACTTATTCTTGTCCAGAAGATTTGGAACGAGCTTGGTGTTGGTCAAAGATTTAATTGTGGCTTCAATTTTTTGGCCAAATCGCTCGAATAATGGAACAAGTATAACTCCCTAACGTCGATGTTCTACAGAGCGTGGAGTTAATCGTTGTGCTCGTCGTAAAGCTCTCTAGGATACTCGAGATGCACTTCCAGGATTTATCCGACATCCACATTGTCCAGCACGGTGTCTACGTCGAAGGTCCCGATTTCTTCTCTCTTCAGGTACGTATGCAGTCATAAGTTAGATGACTGCACATGACAAAGACGTACAGGTTGTTCATGTCCAAGTCCAGGTGGAGGGTTGCGAGGGTAGAAGTGGGGTAGGCACTTGTTGGCTCTCATAAACCTTTTTCCCACAAAGGAAACACTGCCTCGAGTGCCGGAAGTTATCAGGTTGTGCTTCCCGATGTGAGTGAAGAGTTCCAACTTGGACTTCGTCATTTTGAGGAGAGACGCCCAGCTAAATCCAGGAGTGGAGACGTAGTAGCAGGGATACAACTTCTTGTTTTCCTTGGCAAAGTTTTCTATAATCTTCGAATATGTCAGCAAGCAGAAAAACTTGTCATTTGGTAGAGCTTGTGGTACGAACTAAATTTCTTCGTTTTCATCTTAAGCTAGAGGTTGAACATCCAAACGTACTCGTTACCTGCTAACTGTTCGTCTTTCAGTGCCGAGAAGTACGACATTTTCGATGGTAGTTCTTCCTTATCGAAAATGGACATGTCTTGCACTAGACACTCTTTCACATCAGGAGATGTAGAGCATTCCTTGGGTCGTGCTATCCTGACACCATGCGGATTTTAAGCCGGAGTCCAAGGCGAATTCGAGGATGGGTAACCCGACGTTACTTTTCCTGTGGTTCTCCACCAGAGTGTCAAACTTAGCTTGCAAGAATCTCAGATTGTCCATGAATCGAAGATTTATGCCCTTCCTTTTAATCGTCATGCTCTGAAACTTCTTTGCATTTCCGCTAGTGACTTCCACTTTTCTCTTGAACTTGTGCACGTCAGTTACCAGGAGGTGCATGTCGTATCCTTCTGGTCCATGGAATATAACGGGAAAGGTTCTCTGTTCTCGAACGCTCTAGCCGCATTTTGAATGAGCGGCTCCCCTGTACTTCTTGCTGATGTGGCAATGGTCCTCCACCTTTTGCTCGCTAACGATCTTATGGTCTTTGCAGTCGAATGGTTTTTCACAGTAATGGTAGACGTTGGTGTGTGAGTAGCTATATTTTCGGCTTGGTTGAGTTTGAGTGGTTTCACGTCTTTCAACAGTGTAAGGTAATCTTGGGTTTCTTCCACCATGCGTTCGTAAAACACGTCGACGGCATACTCTCCCAATTAATGTTGCTGACGAACAATCTCCCCATTCTGTCCCACAACGCCTTTCGGGTGAGTCGAGAGCATCCATTCCTTTCCGAATCCGGCGAAACAGTTCCCACAATAGAACTTGGCATTGGTGCCCTTACCTCGAAAGCGTAAAAATACGGCGTTGTCTCTAATGGCGCAGTAATGGGTGTTCACCATACCAGAGTCTCCGTTGTTTTGTAAAGGCTAGATGGTACCCATTTTCAACATATTTAAGTAGTTTGTAATCAAGTTCGGAATTGAGAAATAATGGGATGGTTGTGTCAGATGCTACTCTTTTTACTTCATTAATGACGTTTGCTTTTATAATGTTGGCCAACATATGAGTGAAAATTAAGTGTGCGGGTTGTCTGCATAGGCTTACGCAAGTGCTTAAATTACACAGTATTGTTGTTAATTATTAATTTAGTATCCAAGAAAGGCTAGGCTTGATCCTTTGAGAGTTCCATCGTGAAATTGAATGATGCAGTGATGTCATTAAGTAAATGTAATATGACATTTTTTTGCTGCGATGGTAACAAACAAATTCTATCGTCAATGTAGCATTTGTAGTATTCAATTTGAGGAAAGTAAATAACAAGTTTGGAGTCAATGGTGTTTAGCACAATATCGCAAAGAAACGTCGAAAGGGGGCCCCATTGGTACATCATTAATTTGAGCAACAAATTTTTTATCCCATTCAAAGTATGAGGTTTCAAAAACCAAAACAATAGCTGCTATTAATGCATCAATACTCCAGCCTAGGGTATTAGAAAGCAGGTGGAGTGGTTCGTTTTCGAGTTTTCTTCGATTTTCGGCAATAATCAGGCCATGATCAAGGCTAGGGAACATCTGTTCTACATCGAAAGAGACGAACTCGAAACCAACTGGAACACATACACCCAGTAAGCGTCAATGATTTTGCAGGTGTCGGTAGCGCGTATGGCCCCTCTCCAAGGGCTTTCAAGGTTGGGGCAACCATCCTGACCAATGCAAGATTTGGAGAATTTTTTCCACTAGTGATAATCCTAAGTGGGTTCCCTACTTTATGGGTTTTAATGTGGGGAACAAATTCAAACAAGTTCAAACAAATTCAAACAAATTCAACAAGTTCAAGAAAAAGCCGTCTACCTAAAACTACCCTATTTAAGTTGGACTATACTATGCCGTTCCGAACCACTGGACATCACCCCTCCTTGTCACCACTCAACTTCCGGATGCCCATCTGACAATTATAGTATCATTTGGAATGTAAAAACTTTTTTTATTTTTTAAAGTTTTAGGCTTGGACCATGCCTGAACTGGGTTGTTTTCATGGATTTGGTGACTCGGCAAATACTGCCGTGAATTTTTAATAATTTAGTGTTTTTTTACATCTGAAGACAGGAAGTTGAATTCCTAAAATGTAGGTTGTTTTAAATTATGCACGATACTTGCTTTTACTCATACTTATTTGCTAAACGTGCTTAAACTACTCAATTAAATAGGGAGATCGTACCAAACGCTTCGAATGCGCCGGTTGATCTGCATGAGGTTTTCGTTCAAGATCTTGAAAAAGTCAGCGTCGGGTTGGGACGTGTATTTCAACGCCATCCTAGAGTCGGTGCATACCTTGACGACGAGCCGATTTTGTTTGTTTTCCGCGGTCTTGCCAAAAACCGAGTTGTTCAAGAGCTTAAAGTAGTCCTTCTCGAATGGAGCAGTCGATGCTTGCTTTTTCTCGGTGTTGAAGTCGATGTACTTCCTCATCAACAGTTTGTGGTTGAAGGCGAGGACTCGGCAGAGATCTAGCTCGTGCTGGTGATAGAATTTCAGGATCCGGTAGTGGACGACATACTTCTTCTTGTGCAGAAGATTCGGAACGAGCTTGGTGTTGGCCAAAGATTTAATGGTGGCTTCAATTTTTTGGCCAAATCGCTCGAATAATTGGACAAGAATAACTCCCTGACGTCGATCTTCTCCGGAGCGTGCGGTTAATCGTTGTGATCATTGTGAAGCTCTCTAGGATACTAGAGATCCACTTCCAGGATTTAGCCAACATCGATGTCGTCCGGCACGGTGGCTGCATCGAAGGTCTTGATTTCGTCTCTCATCAGGTAATGGAAGCCGTTGTAAGGTAGATGAGCGGACATGACAAAGACATAAAGGTTGTTCATGTCCAAATCTACTTTGTAGGTGGATGGTTGCGACGGTAGAAGTGCGGTAGGTACTTGTTGGCTCTCATGAACCTCTTTCCCACGAAGGAAACGCCGGAAGTTATCAGGTTGTGCTTCCCGATGTGAGTGAAGAGTTCCAACTTGGACTTCGTCATTTTAAGGAAAGACGCCCAGCTAAATCCAGGAGTGGAGCCATAGTAGCAGGGATCCAACTTCTTGTTTTCCCTGGCAAAGTTTTCTAAAATCTTCGAATATGTTGGTAAGCAGGAAAACGTCTGTCATTTGGTAGATCTCGTGGTACGGACAAAATTTCTTTGTCCGTCATCTCAAGCAAGATGTTGAGTGTCCGAGTGTACTCGTTACCTGCTAACTGTTCGTCTTTTAGTGGGGAGAAAAACAACATTTTCGATTGTAGTTCTTCCTTATCGAAAATGGACATGTCTCGCACATGCTCATAAAGGTAGACACCCTTTCGCGTCAGGAGATTTAGAGAATTTCTCGGGTCGTGCTATCCTGACACCAAGCAGATTTTAGGCCGGAGTCTAGGGTGACTTTGAGGATGGGGAACCCGACGTTACTTTTCCTGCGGTTCTCCCCCAGAGTTTCCAACTTAGCTTGCAAGAATCTCAGACTGTCCACGAATCGAAGATTTATGCCTTTCCTTTTATTCGTCATGCTCTGAAACTTCTCCGCATTTCAGCTTGTAACTTCCACTTTTCTTTTGGACTTTTGCATGGCGGATACAGGAGGTGCATGTCGTATCCTTTTGGTCCATGGAAAATGATGGGAATAGTTTTCAGTTCTCGAACACTCAAGTTGCATTTTGAATGAGCAACTCCCCTGTACTTTCTGCTGATGTGGCAATGGTCCCTCACCTTTTGCTCGCTAACGATATTGTGGTCCTTGCAGTCGAATTGTTTTTCGCAGTAATAGCAGACTTTTGAATGGTTTCACGTCTTTCAACAACGTAAGGTAATCTTGGGTTTCTTCCACAATGCGTTTGTAAAACACGTCGACAGCATATTCTCCCAAGTTATATTGCTGACTAAAAATCTCCCCATGCTGTACCACAACGATGTAACCGAAGCTGTAGGGCGCATGCTGATTGATTATAATATTCAAACTTGTGGGAAGTTCAGGTTGAGCGTTTTGCACTGGGTGAAGGAGACACTCAAAATCGTTGTAGACGATGTGCGGGAAGGAGTTCTTATGGTTGAAATGCCGAAAGTTGAGAAAGTTTTCTCCGGGTGACTTGAATTTAAGCGCTTGCGAGGGGTTGATTTTCACTCACTCATTCCGGTGAGTCGAGAGCATCCATTCCTTTCCAAATCCGGCGAAACAGTTCCCACAATAGAACTTGGCGTTAGTGCCCTTGCCTCGGAATCGTATCCGGCGATGTCTCTAATGGCGCAGTAATGGGTGTTCACCATACCAGAGTCTTCGCTGTATTTGCTGCCTAGCAGAAGAAGATCGATGAGTTGACCGTCTAAATTTTTCGAGACACGAAGCGGTTACAATCCTTCCACGTCGTGAAAACCTATAATGTTAATAGAGAGATTGTTCGCCTTTTCGAATTTGCCAATTTCACCTAGCTTCATTTTGTAAGAAATCCTGCTGGTGTCGAGCATATATTCGAACTCGATATAATCTTCCGGGTCTTCGCTGGTCAGATGTAAACCCACGGCCAGTACAGAGGACAAAAAGCATTTCTGGTCGTTTAAGTTTTGAATGTTAAACATGGAGTAGGACTTGCCGGCAGGTGACTTTGGGAGCGAATGTATGAAGACGCTTGAAGCGGATTGTACTTTGATGTGGTTTTTCAGCCGCGAAATGATCCAACCACTTCCATGCTTGGTGAAAACGTCAATAGAACTTTGAATCTTAAATAAGGAGAGTGCGGGGATATCGTTTAAGTTATAAATTTCAGAGTATTGGGACCTCAAACCAACATGAATTATGGTCATTTCCCTCACGAATTTGACCCCCATGCAGATTTGGGTCTTGCAGTTAACCATCTGGTTTAGGCAAACCTGTTAAAGCGATTGCAATGCCACATGAACCAACAGTAGAAATTGAATTGGATCGATGAGTCCCAATTCATTTGGTAGTGGCATTTGTAGTGATGCTGGCAGAACCCCAGCATTTGGGACAGAGGAATGCAATCCCTCAGACATATAGGTAACTTGTCGATGAAACACTCGCATTCTGCTTTCAGAATGGACGAGTGTTCTGATCTGAGATGATTCCGTAATTGATGTTGAGAAGTGTATATTTCTGCACAGTAAATACAAGTGAAATATTTTGTAGTATCCATTCTGATAAATATAAAATATTTATCCTATAAGGAAGAAAAAATTGAGGAAGGGAAGAAAATATTGAGGAAGGGAATGGAAGAAAAGTAATTTTTTCAATGTTTATTGCATCTAAATATTTTATTTGGGAAAAATGGGAATAACATATTTATTTAAGATTTCTAATGTTGTCCGTCCAACTGTTGTACTTGACGACATAGCCCTTCCATTTAACGAATTAAAGCATTTTTCTATCTTTTTCTTATTTTACGTAATACTTGTTCTACTAAAAACATATCGGGAACTAGAGTTTTATGATGTTCTGGTTCGTAAAAAACTTTGAGCACCGGTTCACCTGACTCGTTTTGTAAAAGATAAGTAATCAGTTGGGTTTTTTGCACTTTACGGATCATGAAAACTTCGTTAGTAAAACTTTGTAAATAGCCCTTATCGAAAATTTTCTTAACTTTAGAAATCATGACTTTATTTCCTACGGTGAATTTGGGTTTGTTAAACAACTGTTAGTACTAATTCATCTCAACAACGGTTTGTGACGTTTGGTTAGTTCCCTCTGTTTAAGTTTTATGGTGGAATGAACCATGTTATTGTAATTAGAAACTAAATTGTCGATAACGTGTGTCCACTCATAAGTCCCCTGCCTAGTGAATCTTTTCCACATTCGAGTTTTCAGCATTATGTTGAAACGTTCTACCATGCTTGCTTCTTATCAGAGTATGTAGAGTACATGTTGATGTTATGACACTTAAGTTGGGCTTTGAAGTCTTAATTGTAGAACTCGCTTCCTAAATCGACTTGTACATTTGTAGGGCGCGTCGCTCCTGTGAGTATTTTCTTTAAAGCTTTGGTAATTTCTATACCAGATTTAGATTTAGGGGGAATGGCCCAAGCGAACTTGGACATGACATTAATGCAGCTTAGTCAGCCTGCCATAGATCGTTTAGGGTCAGTACAATCACTTTCCGTCTTGGAAGATTTATTCGAGTTGGTTTGTGAAGTTCTTTTAAGAGTTGATCCATTTATTTTATTTCCCATTTCGAACTAAGTTTTGTTTTAATGATTTTCTCAACGATCGAAGCAACTAGTTTTTCCCTCCATGCCAGAAAAGGTTCATCCCTCTCACTCTTTGAGCTTTGGCAATTAGAATTAATTGGCGGCATGTCGATCTTTTAATTCCGAACTCTCGGAATAAGCGAGAGCTCGCTCGCTTATGTGTTCCTTGCTCGGTTGTTTGCACGGTTTTTTGTGTTCTTTGCACGGTTCGTCCAGTTTATTAATTTAAGGATCCCTCGAGCCATTCTTTTTTTCCGGTTTGGTTCCCTGGCCGCAGTATTGGTAGCCCGATAAATGCATTTTTAGGGTAACTTATCTATGAGTTTGTTTGCTATTCCTTTCCCAGACATGATAAAGGAAGCTCTTTTCGTGCCGCACACCTCGCTGAATACAACTTGCATTTGTCTGTTTTTTTTTGCGGTTATAATAATGGATGGCTCGGGGCCGTTGGAAGTGCGACGTTTATATTTGACCCCATACCTCATTTTGATATTTTTTGTTTCCATGGTTCTTTGTTTTATATACGTTTTTTTAACCTAAACCAAAATTTTAATAAGCTACCCTTTTCTCCCGAGCAGTTATGATTTGTCTTTTCTAAATTTTATGAAGTTTCCATGTCCCTCAAGGCTGGCGAAAGCGGAGTTATCCAAAAGCCTGAGTCTCTTTATCAAGTCATTTGGATCATTTTAATTTATAATCGACTCTGCTCGAGTAAATCGCTTTTTTAACCATGTCAATCTCTTTTTTCTTCAATTTCATGCCTTTCCAAATCAGAGTGATACTAGACGTGTGCTTTGTGCTACGATTAGATTTGGGTTTACGAGTAGTTGGGTCGTTGTTGTGATAAATAGCATTAGTATTTGTTAACATGGCCGAGTAAGCTGATGTAACTTCCAGAGCGAGGAAAGTTTCTTTCAAATCTTTGAAAATTGACAAGTGCCAAAGCCCACATCTCCCCACGTATTGCTCCCTCTCGACCACAATGTTGTCCTCAAAAATTTTAACCAATTTATTACCAAAAGTCAGCTCACCTTTTATCCTTTCGTACTGTAACCTACTGGGTCTGTATTCTTGCAATTGACGAAAAAATTTATCAAGTAAAATATAGCAGTTTCTCCAAGAACCTGGCCTGGTAACAAACTATCGAGGGACCTTAGAGTGGTGATGTTAGGAAGCTCCGGGGAGTGGTAATGTGTCTATGCTGCCACAGAATATTTGGGGGTGAGTTTAGGACCAGTGCTCGTAGAGGCATATTCAGTTTTAGAAGGAATCTCGGGAGGAATTCGCATTATAGGAGCTTGAGCTGGAGTTGAATATTCTGTGAGACTGAAATTGAAAGGGATCGACAATGATTTCTCACTAGGAGTAACGACCTCGTAAGGGGACGGCGATAGACCCAAAACTTTGTAGCCATCATTCTCATCAGTTTCGTTCTCTTGTAAGCTTTAATCAGTGTAGTGTGCTTCTGCTGCACTACAGTTTTTACTCCAAGGACCGATAATGGTTTAAGAATGCCAGCTGACGGTTTCAGAGAGACAACTGCTGGTTTCAAAGTGCGTACTACCGCTTCAGAATTCTTGTAGCGATTCTACTTGCTCTCTCTCTCTCACCCAAACGTCGATTTAAAAAGTTTTTAGTTAAACATCTTTGGAGTTTAGCGATTTCTCGTTCG
This sequence comes from Lithobius niger, assembly GCA_023313725.1. Lineage (NCBI taxonomy): Eukaryota > Metazoa > Arthropoda > Chilopoda > Lithobiomorpha > Lithobiidae > Lithobius > Lithobius niger. The sequence continues at coordinate 125,323 of JAHWFP010060101.1, read as the reverse complement.
TCTCCATTCTTTTGTTTATTAGGTAAAAACGAACGTTTATTTCTCCCCTCGTTTAACAGTTTGTTAATCAATAAAAACCTGTAAGGCTTTTTCCAACAATTTTGACACAACATTTTAAAGTCCGAAAATCCATTTCAGGGCCACCATGATTGTCGTAAACGTGTTTTAAATTTAACTCGTCCACGGAGAAAAGGTTTAATAAACTTGCGTTGTCTCTGACAACTTATTTTGGAATTTTCGTGGAGGACTGATAACAATAAAAAACATCGGCGTTTGAATAACACTTTGTGTAAAGTAACGTTCAATGTTTTTTTGTTTATCTAAAAGGCAATTATCAAAAACAATCAGGTTTCGGAACTTTGGGTCCAGTTCTTCAGGCGGTATTAAATCTATTTGGGAATTGTGAAAAAATGCTACATTCAATGTAATGTTTTCCTCGATTTCATCAAATAAAGGCTGCAAAGCTTTGACCTTTGATTGACATTAAGGTTTACTGCGAATAAATAACAGGTTGCAGTCGAGCCATCTTTCGTTACAGATAAAATTAAACAATAAGTTAATTTTTCCGCAATTTGCGGGCCTTGTAATTAAACACCTTATATTTGAAGGTAGCAAAGGAAGATTTTTAGGTTCTTTCTTAGGCACGAAAAAGTCATAGTTTTTAATTTCCATAGATTTTTTTTATTTACACATATTTTAATGTTTACAGAGATACCAAACCCATAAAGTTTTCGTCAGAAAATTTGTCGTTGGAAATGTCCGAATGAGCTACTCCATAGTCTATGTAGCACAATAATTTCACGTTGCTCGGAGTATCGTCGGTGACGTACACCGTGGTAATTTTCAGTGTGATTTCCATCAGGTTTAAAGCGTTGTAAGATGGCAAGTTGAACCACGGTTTGTCGATAACATTTTTGTTAAGTTTCCTTTTAGTTTTGTGAATATTCTCCTATACCCAAGTTGTAACATAAAGCAGTTCCTGTTACCTTCGTTCATCTTTTCACAGGAAGGGTAATAGGGGAAAGCCTCGTGCATAGAATTTGGATAATTGAACATAGACAGAATCAAGGGTTTCTGCTCATCAAACTCAATCTCTATTTTTTACAGATGTACTGTTTTATATTTTTTAACAGTTTTTTAGTTTCCGGGTCGCTGGGCAAAATCCAACCTTTATATTTCGATTTTTCGTTCAAAATGGGAGTCCCCGAACCCTTTGAATCTTGAAACTGAATGTAAAAAAGTTTACACTATTGTTAATCTTTAACCGTTTTTAATCTTTGTACCTTTATCGTTCTTAACTTTCAACAAGTTTTTTTTGCATTCGTTTGCCAGGATGGTTGAATCATTTTGAGGTTATTAATTATTTTGAGGTTCTTCCTTTTATTTTATACAAGAAATTTTAAAAATAGGCCCCAAGGATGGCTCAGCATCTTTTTAATTATTAAAAAAAGGACGTCGGTCAATAAATTTGGACCAGCATTGAAAAGGTCGTGAGGGGAAGGTGGTGAAGTGATTGGAGTCGGCCCGAGAGGACGCTGGAATAGGGGCATGTGCTAACACCCGAAAACAACTACAAAATGCAAAGCAAGCGTGTTACTAAAATAGGAGCAGCAATTGAACCTGAAGACGCTGTAAATTATTCTCAGATCGGTACTCTCGCAACGGACATTCAGAAACTTAAAACCGACTTGCCTCCTGCCATTACTCTTCTCACCGATGAGTTGACTTCTACCATAAAAAACATGTTGTACTTAGAATGATGCTGACGAGAATTTTTACGCGAAGAAGAAGCAAACTAAGGACATAGGTTCCCTTGGAAAGATGCTGGCGTGGCAACAAAAGTGTACGTTGACATGGATTGCTTATTACGGGACGACCAGAAAGTATACTTCAACGCAAGCACAAGCCAACCTATAAAAACGTATAAAACCTATAAAAGCCTATATTTTAATTTTGACTCTATATTTTTGCCAAAATAACCTATAAAACCTATAATAACCTATATTTTTAAAAGCTGGTTCTGGAGCAATGTGTTTTTGAAATGTAATCTCATCCTTTTAGTTACTTAATAATAAAAAAATTGGTTGACTACATCCTACGTCCCGCAAGGTTGCCTTTTCGTAGTCCGAACCACAGATTAGAGAACAACCGCGGGCGGTTGTTCTCTAATCTGTGGTCCGAACGCTCAAAACTAAAAGTTGGTTATCGAAAGGGTACTCTTAAAAACCACTCACACCCGAGAAAAAGTAATTGAGGATGAGTAGCACAAAAAAAAAACTTAACTCGGTACTCATTATCATTAGTACTTTATAATTACAATCGTAGTTTAATAATATGTTCCTATGTAATCCTGGCCTGCTGTTTAAGCAGCATTACGGGTATAAAACATATTCCTGATCGCGGTGCACCTTTCAGATATCAACTACACACGTGTTTTGTGAACACGCGGTTTGCTCCGTGCAGTAGGCCTAGTTAGTTTGGCAAAAATGTTCCTTTTGAAGAATCCAAGGTTTCCACACAATTTTGAATAATTTTAAGATAGTTTTAATTCAGTCGAAATGATTTTGTGGGCTCTCAATGAGAGGTATCACATTAAAAAAAGAGTTTATTTGTGAGTAGAAACTTGAAAACTACACTTGATTTAGGCCCCTTTGTGTTTCGTGCTGCAGTGATTATTATTTCATTATTTCCAATGTGCTATTACATGCACGTGGTTTTATGGAAGCATAACGTTTTAGTAAATAGCCAATCGTGCAGTCCTTTAGGGACGGATCAGTATTTGTCATGGGGATGCGAGGGGGGAGGGCAAGGGAGAGGAGCAGAGGAAATTATAGGGGTGGGGCTACATTCACTTTTCAGGTTTTGTACGTGGCAGACGGGTCACAATTTTTTTTTACCCAGTAAAAGTAGGGCCACCTTAAAAGCCACTGACTAAACTGGCGAAAGATACATTTCTGGACTTCGAAGATGACACTTTCAGCAGTCAACACTTCTAAAAACGTCTCGGCATCTGCCTCCCCCCCCCCAACGATGTAAATGTTTACTTTTACATAATAAAAAGAAATAATTTGAGATCACACATTTTATTAGTCTACCATTTTTTGCCACTAGGTGACGCTGTTAGTAGTGTATTAACTGATTTAATTTGTACGCATATATATTTTTTGTCCCTAAAAAGATACATTTTATCAAAAAAGGCAAAATTACTTAAACTGCTAACAACAGCATGTAGTGACAAGAAATAGTACAAAAATGGTAAATCACAAATTTATTATTTTTTTTGTATAAAATGGTAAAAGCAAAGGATTTTAATTACGCTTTCTGTATTTACAAGAGTTGAAAAATATGTGTGCTTATCTGTAGGCCTTTGTACATCATTACTGTGCAACAAATATGTGCATCATTAATGTACATCAAATATGTGCATGCTTATTTCTTTACTCCTCTTGAACTAAAGCACCTACAAAGATGATATTAGCACAAATGATATTACTCCCCTGCAGACCTATTTTCATTGCTGTAACTTGATTTTTTTTTTACCCTAACATACACTAAAAACTGCTGTGAAGACATCAAAATTCGATCAGCCAAACTTATCAGAAAAAATAAACTAAACTATATGAAGCTTGGATCGACACCAATAGAGTGAGCGAAGTGAAGTAAATTACATTATTTGCCCTTTAAATAATGAAATAAACAGACCAAAAAAAACCTTTAAAAGCCTATATATTTGCTGAAAAATAACCTATAAAAGCCTTTATTTTTTATTTTACAACCTATTTTTTAACCTATATTTTTAAATAAGAGGTCTGCGAGGGTTGTTTACCTTTAATCTTTAATCTTACTTTACCGAGCGATGCCGTTACTGAAGTATTCATCCACGGGAATTGCTTGTCTACCAGAAAGGATATTTCTATGCCGTGAACAAACAGATTAGAAATATAAGTGAACCTACTTTACTGAATGAAGCAGCTACGAAAAAATGTGTGAACAAAAACTACTTTACGCTGATCAGTTTCAGCATGAAAAGCCCTTTGTAAAAAGTGAGCGATTGGTTCGTTGATTCCGGTCCTTTCTCGAGCTTCGTGTGTACAAGTTTTGGTTTAATTCATGAAGCAATTTTATACTGCAGAGATCCGAGCGTTGCGCTTGTTGTAAATGCAAAGTAGAAAAGGGAGCCCTTTACATTACTAAACCAAAGGACGAGCATATGACAGCTACTGACTTCAAAAAGCCTTATTTAATAGAAAAAAATCCGCCCATCATGTACAGGCATTTGAAGAGTTTCATGCAGAAGACTTTTATTTCCAGTTAGATTTGATCGTAACTTTTCAGTAGATGACTCGTCTCATCCTATCTAGAACAGCTTTATAATTTCAGGCTTTAGAGAAGGCGTTTAGGAAAAACATGCAAAAGTGACGGTACCAAATCTGTTCAAAATTTTGTACTCGTTCGTACTTATATTTAATTCCCGGTCCCAACTAGTTAACCAAGTTGCCAAAACTATAGAAATAACAGGGTTCTCCCAAAACCGTTGAATAGGCAACCCAATGACTTCCGTCTCCATCGTGGAAATTTTCCAAGTTAACGATTCCATTTTTGCCAGTAGGCCTAAGTTTTAAGGGAAGCGTCGATTAAACCCTGGGTGGCCTTAAGTAAAGACCTCTGTCACGGGGCATTTTTTTTGCTTAAGTTTTCTTCTTTGAGCCAGAACCTTTCACTTGCTTGTGATGTTGCAAGAGTTCAGCCAGAATTTGTGCTTCATTTTGTGCCTTTCTTACTGCAGATACTACCCCCGCAGTGGGGGGGGGGGGGCCTCCAATCCCGGCTAAAAAAGGTCCTAGCAATGCAAACGGCAAGAAGTCACCTTTCTTTTTTTTTTCAATCTTTTTTTGAGTGCCAAATTATCTTTTTTACTATTATCGTTAATATTTATTAAACAACTTCGACTTTGCATCTGTCCAACTTTAGATTCATTTCCCTGTCGCCAGTGAGGAGGTCGTGACAAGCAGTGCTAGCTGGCATGGCGGGTCTAAACTTCAGTTTGACTTGTATGTCCACGATTCCAGATTGAAGCTGTTTGGACTGTTTGGAGCAATCCAACCCCCCGAGAGGGTAGGCTTTCTTGAACTGAAACAAGTCGAAACTCAAGTCGTTGGTGTCGTAGCACAGCTGCCTAAAATGCTGGGCTATTCTGTACAAGGCTACGTACTCGCCAGTGGCAAAATTAGAGTTCAAATCGAGAAACGAATGATGCTCTAAATTAAGTCATGTGAGTATCTTGCAGACTGAAATGGTCGAACACGTCCGGGTTTCAAACTAAAAAGTCCTACCTGTTAGTTTGAAAATCTAGAACTCGAACCTAGGTTTTTCGACTGCGGACGTAATAGGCACGTGCCAAATGAAGTTGGTATTTTGAGTGAGTCACAGCTATCATACTGCCAGTGCCTAATTCCCAAATCTACGGTCACTCCATGGTCGATGAGATTGTAGATTTTAAGTTTTTGCTCGTTCGATTCTACGACGTGAGGTACGAGCCTCTAATGCTATTCAGAATGACTTTGCCATTATCCATGGCAGCTGATTTGAAGATGGCGTTCGTATCGCTAGCTTGTGTGAGTGTTAACACGTGTTTTGTTCCATACATTAGCTTATCGTAATTTTCGAAAAATGCTATGACGTGTTTCAACGGGATGGCAAAGATAAAGCTTCCCTTGGAAGTTTTTTTAACAATGACAAACGCGTCCCGGTGTTTGAACCCCAAGTTGTTGGTTAATTCAGCATCGACGGAAGCCGCACTGTCAAGTGCCCAGCACTGGCCGAGCAATTAGGTTGCTTCGCCGAACCGCAAGTGAGCATTCCCTTCTTCAGAGTACCAAACCCCGGATAATTTAACTCGTCAACTTGTTTATCACCTAGATGGTATTTGATATTAGAAAACAGGAACATGGAAGCATTATTAATCAACACTGCTACGTCAGCATCGACGTATGCTGAGTCATCGTTCTTCAGCAACTTCCCTTTAATCGGGATGTAACTGTTGGCATCCTGCAGAAATAAATCTTGGTTTCCGACGTGTACGCGTAGTTCTGAAGTTACGTTGTTGAGATTAGTGCCAACAATAGGATTGTAATCATGGTAGCTGTAAGATTCGACTGACAAATCGTACACCAAAGGTTCGTAGATTTTAAAGTACGGTAATCTTCTACTACGCTCATTTTCTAGATGATGTTATGAACTTGATGAAAGCTTTGTTTCTAGGTTTTTTGTTAAACCGTTTGTTTTTTTATTGAGAAAGAGTCCTTTCCCTTTTTTCAAAACACGAACATTTTATCCTTTATTATTTTATTGTTAGATCTCAAATGAAGATGCACTGTGAGCAGCTCGCCGTTACAGTCTGACGGCTTGTTAGTCTGCGACGTGAGCCAAACTCTTATATTTCTGATTAATTTGGTAAGAACCGGGAGGTAAATCAAATTATGATGGGATTCTATGATTTTGAAACCAGGAGGGGAATAGTGATAAAAGGAGTATAAAGTGGTTTGAGTATCCTTGTTTAGGTATGAATTTCCTATAATGTCGACGTGCACGAAAATTGTATTGACGCTCATAATGTCGACAGTATTTTGACTTTCTCGAGTTCAAAAAAGTTGTCCGAGTCAAACCCTAAAACTGGAGCCAAACTCTCGTTGCCCAAAAAAGATAAGCCTTAGTTTGATGTCATTAGAAAATCGGCTCTTAACGTGTTTAGATTTGGATGAATTGCAATGGCATCCTTGCTGGGACCATTTGCATCTATCGCTAACTTGAGAAATTTATTCAAATCTTCGATTTCGCAAGCCCCCGGGGTGACTAATACTTCGTGCCAAGAGTCGCCAGCATCGGTCGTGTATTGAATTTCGTTATTTTATTCCGCTGTTATACATGTCTAAACAGAGCCAATTAGTAATTTTTAAGAGTCTAAATGAATGGGAGGTTTAGATTAAGTCTCAAATCGGAGTCGCTGCCGGAGAGAATAATTGAACAGGAATCCATGATGTCTTTTTTAAAAAGCATTTACACCTCTGAGACCCCTTTAATGTTGACAATTTGTCATTATCATAATGTGAAAGCTCATTTTCACTCCTGATATCTCTTTAACGTAGACAATTTGACATCCTCAAAATGCGAAAGTTCATATAGCATTTGCACTCCTGAGACCTCTTTAACATTGACAATCATTCTCAAAATGTTAAAGCTCATAGAGCCCAATGTGAAAGCGCATAAAGCATTATCACCCATCAGACCCTCTAATTGGGCAAATTTGTCATTTTCATGAGTGCAGCTAACGATTCGTCATTATCACAATGTGAATGTTCAAAAGCATTTGCACGACCCCTCCAGTTTTGGGAATACCCAAATTGCTGCAAATTCGTCATTTTCACGCTTAAGCATTTTAGAGTTCTCACAATGCGAATGCTCACAGAGCACTCGCATGACCTCCACAGTTTTGGGGACCCCAAAATGGTGCTAATTCGTCGATTTTAAACTTTGAAGTACTAGAGAGTTCTCACAATGTGAAAGCTGAAGAAGCATTTGCACGACCCCTTGGATGACTTCACTTCACGACATGCGAGTTCCAGCGTGACCTTCGCACTTGGAGGAAGGACAGACTTAGGTAGTTCCTCCCCCATCGACCACTCCTGCTCGCGGAAGGCGGATGTTTTTCCCTCTCCTGCAGATGGTTGAATTCCAGCGCGCGGGAAGTGGACAATCCCATCCAGATGAATGAATTACAGCGTGCAGAAAGCAGGAAGTAATTTTGTGACCTTCACACTTGGAGGACACTTTTACGCAGGACAAGGATACATTTATGCAGCATTAGGATACATATAGGCATCAAAAGGACATATTTATTTAGCACAGGGCCCTCACCCGTCGATGACGTTAACCACTCCAGTACGCGGAGACACTCCCATCCAGATGAATGAATTTTAGCATGTGGAAGCGATTTATTTTGAGGTTGCACATCATAGAAGGTAGGAAATTAGGCACTTTTCCTACCTCCTACTGACTGATGAAAACCCATGTGCGGGAAGTGGTTCCGCTCCTCCAGATCGACGAAAACCCGCCTGCGAAACGAGAAGCGGGCATTTTCCCCCTCGTCCAGATCGACGAAATCCCCGTGCAGGAAGCTATTTTTAGGCTCTATTTATGCACGTCATAGGAGGTAGCCAAAAGCACTTTCTCACCCACCTCCAGATTGACGAAAATGAAAAAAGGCAGCAAAAGGCACTTCCCCACTGTCCTCCAGATTGATGAAAATGAAAAAAAGGTAGCAAATGTTGGCCTTATAAGCTGGGAACACACACCAGTGGATTGAATTATTCTGGTTCCATTATTGATAAGGCTCACAACTGTAATTAATGACTCAATACTCTTTGACATGACTCACCAGAAAGTAGGCATGTGGCATTCACTCTTATTAATTATCTACCTAATGTCATAGTTCACTTACCAGTTTATTCCAACTGATATGAATAGTTATACAATATACTCCACAGTCTTACTTGGCTGAGGTTCCTCAAAGAAAACATGACTTAGTAATTCAAACAAGTAAAACAAGTTTCATGACACAACCATCTTGGTTGGCAGCAGTGGGAAGAAGAGAGAGCAGCCAGCAAAACCATCAAACAGGAAGTGACCTTCCATTTCCTGTCTCTCAGGCTGATCCACCTAAAGCCCACTGAGACTAAACTCACGCTAGGTGCATTTGGCAATACAGGTATTAGTTTTACCTACACTCCACTCCTTATTGGCAAATGCTCCATGCATGTTACATAGCCATCTAAATATATCATACACTTATGTAACACAAAACAAGTATGTCATCAAAACCATGGCTTTCAACACTATGCCATTAATGTTTGGCGTAAGCGTTCGAATGGCTGTTGCGGCAGGGGCTTAGTAAATATGTCAGCAATATTGTCTGCACTTCGCACATATTTCACAACACACATCTCTTCATTAGCGGCTTCCCGAACAAACTTATAACGTATGTCTATATGTTTTGTCTGCATATGTTCTCTATTATTTTTCACGTATGCAATGGCTGCTTCATTGTCACAATAGAGTATGGTTGGGGAATTCACTCCCAGCCAGTGCAGTTCTTTACAGATTGCGGACAACCACCGAATTTCAACGACCGCCGTCGACATCCCGATAAATTTGGCCTCCATGGTCGACAAGGCGATGCATCTTTGTTTGTGTGCCCTCCAGGTAATCGGTACACCTGACAGAAACCTGACATACCCTGACCAGGACTTCCTGTCTTCTGCACAGGACGCCCATGAACTGTCTGTATAGAATGTTAAAGTTGGTGGGCGTGAAACATTCTCGCACAGTAGACTTACATGCCTAGTTGTATGGGCATACATCAGCACCCTCTGAAGAAGTCTCCATTTGTCTGGTGTAGGACATGAATTGTACTGTGACAATGCAATGGTAGCAAATAGCAGGTCTGGCCTTGTCCTCGAGCCGATGAACATCAGAGCCCCTATTAACGACCGGTACTTAGTGGCATTCACCACCCTTGTCGGAGGCTTGCTACTTGTTTGTAACGCCACCCCAGCATCAAGGGGTACAAACACTTTTCTTCAGTCCTGCACACCAAAATGACTAACTAGTCTTTGAATGTATGATCTTTGACGGAACGTCCATTGTCCGTTCCTTTTTTCCACTTCTACTCCCAAAAATCGTCGTATCTCATCTAAGTTCTTTACTTCGTATCTTCCGGCCAGTAAGTCTACGATTTCGGTAAGTATCTTGTCATTTGCAGCAAATATCGCGAAGTCATCCACATACACCAACACTATTCCCTTATTCTTATACGTATAGATGCAATTCGTCGCCCTCATCTTGTCAAAACCATGGGCGGCAAATGTAGAATCTAGTTCCTCATATCAGTTCCTCCCAGACTGGTGCAGTCCGTATAGTGCTTTATGCAACCTCCAGGCGAATGCTCCGCGATATCCAGGGGCTGGTTGCAGGTACGTTTCCTCTAGCAAATTGCCGTACAAGTAGGCACAGGTCACATCTAAATGACAGTTGACCCACCTGTAGCATACCACCAGCAACACAAAGAATAATCTCACAAGGGTAAATGATATAACAGGTGAAAAAGTCTCAAAAAAATCATAACCCCTCTTTTGAGTATTTCCTTGTGCTACAAGCCTAGAATGGTATCGCACAGTCTTCCCCTTTGAGTCTTTCTTGATGGCGTACACCCAACGAGATCCTATGATCTTCTTGTCTTTGGGCTTATCCACTTTGGTGTACACTCCTCGCTTTGTTAGGGTAGCCATCTCTTCATTCATGGCTTGTTTCCACTCATTTACTTGAGGTGACTTCATGGTTTCTTCATAACTTGTCGGGATACTAGCTTCAGCACAAAATGCTTCAGGGTTAGAATCTTTCCATTCTTGATCAGATGAAACTTTTTCTAAGTATTCTATGGCCCCGTCTTTACTTCTTTGGGTTTGTGCTTCATCGGCTCCACGATGTAAAGGACTCTCCATCCACACAGGCATTTCTTGACCTTCACCACTCCTGGTTGGGGACTCATGGTGATCTTGCACATCATCTCCTTTGGCCTGAGTGGTGTTCTTGACATTAAAATCAAAACGCCCCAAGTCAAAAGGCAATTGCTTTGCTACACAATATCGTCCGACTTCTCGGATGGATCTTTGACGGGGACCTCATTGATAGTGATAATATATGTCAGCACATCCAGCTTCTTGGCCTTGCTGGCATACAACGACTGATCGTTCCCATCCAGGTGCAGGTTTGATTAACCTTTCTTCCTCTCTTGGCACTTGAGGGGTCACGGGAATGTCCCCAAGACTGGGTTCCTCACTGCATTCAGCATCTTGGCCTTGATGTTCTTGCTTATCAGGTTCTTTTACCTTTTTGGTTGGTGACAGTGTGGTGTCTTCACTGCAACGTGTAAATTCAACCATGCCAAACTTATGAGCATTTCGGAGAACTTCAGCACCATTTCTTCTCTCGTCAAATCTGATGCTCCTGGTTTCTATTACTTTGATGCCATCATCAGGACACCATACCCTGTACCCCCTTGTTTGGAATGCGTAGCCGATCAAGACCCCCAATCTTGCTCTAGGGTGTAACTTTGATCTTGGACGGCCTTCATTGTGGACAAAGCATAGATAACCGATTCTTCTCAGGTACGAAACGTTTGGTTTGATTCCAAAGTATAGGGCATTGGGTACTTCTCCTTGGATACCAGAGTGCGCACCTCGATTCTTCAGATGAGCTGCCGTAATAACGAGTTCTGCCCACCAATGTCCAGAGAGATTAGCTGAGATAAGCATTGTCCTCACACTGTCCAGTGGAGTGCGATTCATTTTTTCAGCAATGCCGTTCATCTCTGGACTGTATGTATTCGTTCGCTCTGCCTTAATGCCTAATCGTGTTAGTTCTTTCTGAAAATATTCGGTGCAGAACTCCATGCCATTGTCGGTTCTTAATCTTCTAATTTTACGTCCTGTTTCTCTCTCAGCTTGGGCAAGGAACTCCTTGAATTTCTCGAATGCTTGATCCTTCGTTTTCTTCACATAGTTGGTACATTTCCTTGAGAAATCATCAATAAAGGAAACAAAATATCAAGCTCCGCCATATGAAGCAATAGTCGACGGTCCCCATACATCGGCATGTATTAGTTCCAAGAGGGCTTTTGCACTTCGCTCATGCAAAGCTACATGTTTGCTTCTCGTGGACTTTCCAAGTTTACACGCATCACACACAGGTGCATCGGCCGATGATAATTTAATTCCGCGGACTTTCTCGTTCTTCACCATTGTCCTGAGTGCCTGAAGATTCATGGGACCAAGGTGCTCATGCCACAACAAAGTCCCATCTTCGCCTCACTCTTTGGGTCCAAGCACGGTGGTAATGGTTCCCTCTTGGTTGCTGCTCCAGATGCATGCAACTCCGGCTTGGCTTTTGTTGCTTCCACACAGGATACTTCTGACGTCAATTGGCCTTTGACCATGAAAAATTGTCCTTCCAGGTTGGCTTCCATGTACACTTTACCATCCACATTTTGTACAAGAAGACCACGATCACTGGTAGAAATCTTGTGTCCGTTCTGAAAAACTTTTACTCCTGAAATGAGATTCCTCCTCATTTTTGGTGCATGCATGACTTCACGTAGAATCAGTCTTGAAGCTCCATTATTAATGGCCACTACCAAACGTACCTCCCCTATTCCAACAATTTCTGATGTGCCTTCGGCAAGTGCGGCTGGCTGAATTTTCTCGGGTTTATAATTAGTGAACCATTCCCTTTTATTGCAGAAATGGTGGGTGGCATCTGTGTCCAATGTCCTTTCTGTCTCCATGGACGAGGTTAAAAGTGCTTCGACGAACAGGGCTTCTGGTACATTCCGGTGCTCCCTCTGCGAGGGTTTTCTTGAGGGCGTCCCAGTTGCTTGAGGCTTCCTTGGGCTCGGACAATCCCTAGCTAAATGTTGACTGCCTCCACAGGCATAACATTTGAAACTTCTCGGGTTGGACGTGTTGTTCCTACTTGGGCTCTTTCCAGCTAGTCGACCTTGACTTTTTCGCTCACCTCTTCTTCGATTTCCTCCTCGGTATCGGGGTCTTACGTTATTTACGGATGAGGTGTGAACATTTGCAATCTCTCCTGCTCCCATCTGAATCATTGGGTTCCGTCTCTCATATTCATTCAAGAGACGTTCTTTGATGGTTTTTGGCACAAAGTCTATGTCTTCAAGGGTATAGAGCCTCTCCACCACTGAGTCTCATTCATATGGTAGTCCACACAGCATTTGGTATGCTAACTCCTCTTGGGGTACTGTCTTCCTGGCGTCCTCCAGATCCGTGACCGCATTCTGGACTCTTGAAAGATATTTGGCCATTGTCTCTCCATGACCCATGTGAAGCAACACAAATTCTTTCCTCAGATGCCCTATGCGGGCTCTTGACTTTGGTTCACAAACCGCGGCTAATGTCTCCCAGGCCTCTTTCGCTGTGGAACAAGTCCTGATCAAAATCTTCAGATCAGTTTCTATTCCTAAAGCTATAGTAGCTAATGCATGCAATTCCCGGAATTTGAACTGACGAGTAATCCCAGGGTGTTGCTCTTCCTCTGCAGCTGTTGGGGACACCTCTGGATTTTTGGGGTCAACAAATCCAAATAATCCACGTTCCAATAAAAACATTCTTATATCAAATTTCCAAGTTCTAAAGTTTTTATAGTTAAGTTTAGGAAAACGCAAGGTATTCCCGCTATTGTAGTCTCCTTCATTCATAATGAACAGTTAGTATGAAATAAACTTTTGTCTATTTTAGTCTGTCTTCTTATAATGTATACACTTATACTTCTTCACTCAGCTGAATAAACTATCATATGAATAATAAGTGAATATGGTTATGGGATATTACCACAACGAAGCTTTAAGCATATTCCCACAATGTGCACATTAGTACTGCTTCTCTCCACGGAGTAGGTTAGCATGTGTGTAACAAGTGACTATTGCTATGGGAGATAACCACCACTAAGATGCGAGTATCTTCCTACATGTACTCATTTGTGCTGTTTCTCTCTACTAGGGTATTTTCTTTTATTACTACCAGTATGCTGTAAGTTTCTTCCCACAATGTACACATTTGTATTGCTTCTCTCCACTATGGTATTGTCTTATTATTACCACTATGCTGTAAGTATCTTCCACAATGTAAACATTTATACTGCTTCTTTCTACTATGGTATTGCCTCAACACTACTACTATGCTTTAAGTATCTTCCACAATGTAAACATTTATACTGCTTCTCTCTACTATGGTATTGTCTCAATACTACTACTACGCTTTAAGTATCTTTCACAATGTAAACATTTATACTGCTTCTCTCTACTATGGTATTGTCTCAATACTACTACTACGCTTTAAGTATCTTTCACAATGTAAACATTTATACTGCTCCTCTCCACTATGGTATTGCATCTTAGTAGTACCCCCAACAATGCACTTGTATGTGCATTTCTCCAGTTCGTCTACAGGTGATACACATCTCACCACTGGTACTAATAGGCATGATACTCCTCCATAATATTCACATTTGTGTGGTTTACCTCTAACCTATATCACATACCTAAGAGTTGTCAATTTCATTTAACTCAAAATGTATGTCCTTGCACCCAATAGCATCATTCATCAGTTACAGGTATATATCCAGGAGTTTATTTGAGAACAGTTGAATAACCTGTGCTACCTCTGGAAAAATAGCAGAAACACTGATATATTAATCATAATGGGGAGGATAACTTCATCCACATACTATTTCACAAAATGCAGAATTCTTGTTGCTTACTGTGGAACAATGTACCAGACTCATCACATTTATATGGTTTGTTTCTGGAATGATATATCACTGCCAGGCTCCACTTATTACAAACTGTACAAAACTCGTTTCCAGGGTCAACAACTACTACCTTTTGGATGTTACTTGTCCAACCAACAAGTATGTTACAGAAGCACAGGATATTGGAGATGCCACGTTTTCCAAACTTGTACTGTTTTCTGATGTTTGTCATGGAATATTTCTTGGGCTGAGTCTATTTCGTGGACTGGGCCCATAACCCTGTTAGCCTTGTAAGCTGGGAACACACACCAGTGGACTGAATTATTCTGGTTCCATTATTGATAAGGCTCAGAACTGTAATTATTCACTCAGTACTCTTTGACATGACTCACCAGAAAGTAGGCATGTGGCATTCACTCTTATTAATTATCTACTCAATTTCATAGTTCACATAGTTCAGCAGCCAGCAAAACCATCTAACAGGAAGTGACCTTCCATTTCCTGTCTCTCAGGCTGATCCACCTAATGCCCACTGAGACTAAACTCACGCTTGGTGCATTTGGCAATACAGGTATTAGTGTTACCTACACCAAAAACCACTAGCCCAACATCCTGCAGATGGACAAAACCCTCGAACGGGAAGCGGGCATTTTCCCCCTCCTCCAGATCGACAAAATCCTGAACGCGGGAAGTTGGTTTTTGGGGTGGGGGTGTTTGTCCGTGCCATATCCTAAATATTCCCTATTAGAACGCTTTAGCTAAAAATCCAATATAGTTTTCAATATGCTCACGTGACTCTAAATTCTGAAAGATATCCGTTTTTGATTTGAACAATAATGTTGCTACTGGAGAGAACATCGGATTGTACAGAATGGCGCAGCAATTTAGGCAACTGTGCTACGACACCAACGATCTGTTTCGACTTGCTTCACTTCAAAAAAGCCTATCCACTCGTGGTGTTGCATTGTTCCCAACAGTCCAATAGGCTTTAATCGGGAATCGTGGATGTACAAGTCAGACTGAAGTTTAGAGCAGTAGTGCCAGCTAACGCTATCTGTCACGCTCTGCTCATTGGCGACAAGAAAATGAATCTATGGTTGGGTAGAGGCAAAGTTGAAGTTGTTTATTAAATAATAACAAAAAAGACATGGTGCTCAAAACAAGAGCGCAAAAAAAGAAAAGTGCCTCTTTGCCATTGGTGTTGCTAGGGCCAATTTTGGCCGGAATTAGAGGGTTGGCGGAAGGAACTGCGGGAGTGGTATCGGCCATAAAAAAAGCAGAAAACGATGCACCAATTTTAATCGAATTTGTGCGACATAATAAACTACTGGAAGGTTCTGGCGCAAAGAAAAAAAACTAAACAAAAAACGAAGCGAAAAAAAATTGCCCGGTGGTTTAATCGACTTTGATAAACCTTTAACGAACCATAATTTAAACCGATTGACTAGAGTAATGGAAATTCCTAAATTTAGATATGCTTTTAGTGAAGACTCAATTCCTTTAAAACTTAAGCATAACGGTGAAAACGGAATTGTTAACTTGGAAGCTTTCCACAATGGAGACGGAAGTCACTGGGCAGCCTGTTCTACCATTTCTAACGAACCCTGTTATTTCGATAGTTTTGGCAACATGGGTCCTCCCCTGTCTGTGGTTAACTACTTGGGCCCGGAAATTAAATACAACTACGAATGCATGTAAAATTTGACTAGATTTGTTGCGGTTACTTTTGTTTAATTTTTCTAAGTGCCTTTTCTAAGGCTCGTAATTACGAAGCTGTTTTAGACAGGATGGAATGAGCCATCTATTGAAAAGTAGCGTGGAAATCTAATTGGAAATAAACGTCTTCCGTGTGAAAATCTTCGACCGTGTGTACTGTGATGGGCTAATTTTTTCTATTTCGTAAGGTATGTCAAAAATGGTAGTCGTCGATTGCGCGTCCTTTATTTTAGTAATGAGTAAGGTTATCGTTCCCAATTTACATTTATCAACGAGTTCTATGCTCGTATCGTTGCAGTACAAAATTGCTTTACAAATTAAACCATACCTTGTACATATGTAGCTCACGATAGATCTGGAATTAATGAACCAATCGACTTCTTTATGCAAAGGGCTTTTCATGCAAAAACTGATTATCATGAAACAATTTTCGTGCACAAATTTCAACATAGGCACGTCACTAGGTATAAGTCGGCTCACTTAGATTTCTAATCAGCTTGTTCACAGCATTGAAATATACCTTCTGATCGTCTTGTATCATGTAATTGCTGTCGACGAATACCTGTGTAGCGGCATCACTCGGTATGTGCAGTAGGTTCGCTTAGAATTCTAATCGGTTTCTTCGTTTCATTGAAATATACTTTTTGCTCATCCTGTAATAGGCAAATCCTGTCAATGTAGACTTTTGTTTCCACGTCTGCAGCGTGCCAGAAGAAAGCCTCGTCCTTACTTTGCTTCTTCTTCGGGTAGAAGAAGAAGTTACCTCGCCCACAATTCATACGTTTAAAAACCGCCTCAGCTCGTTTAATCTAGAGATTTTTATGCGTCGGTCTTATCCTCCGAGTTGAATATGTAATCTTGCATATAATTACTCTTCTTATGTCTGTTCTCACCCCATTAAACTTGGTCTCCTTAACTTGGTCTCCTTACCTTGGTCTCCTTAACTTGGTCTCCTTGGTGACCCACGGTCCTTGCCTGACCCGTTAATATTGCAACAAATTGTTTTATTTTTTTTGTATGTATTCATTTTTAAATGGTGAAAATTTCCCATTTTGGGAATGCTTTTGTTTTTAGTACTTATCATGACCAAAATTTGTTTTACATAACGATGCTTTTTAAACCATCTCATTTATTCATCTGCTTTTATTTTTACTTGGGCCGATCCTCCACGTCCCGTGTCCAACACGTTTGGCGATGCCATCGGGGGCCATAGAGTCCCTGGCAGGTCTAACCTTGGTGGTAAGGCATTCGTGTCCCAACACCTAATCCCCTCATCTTCCCTTGCCGGCCAACCTCTTTCATTACATATGATTGTCTTCTGTTTTAATTTAGGCTGGCTGTTAGCGATCTTAGGGTCCTTGCCAGACCTGTTACTATTATGACAAAATTATTATTATTATAGAAATTTTCGACTCACCCGTCTACGTACAATGGTTTTTTTATGCAATAAATGGTTTAAGCGAACTCGTCGTAGAGAAGAGTAAATGGATGGGGCAAGTCAGTTTTAAATTTCTGAACATACAGGGTCAGAAATTTGTTGACCGACATACTTTTTTAAATACGGGAACTTTCCAAAAATGTGTCGATGAAACTTTCAAAAAATGTTTAATGTACGTAATAAAAAGGAATAACCTCAAAACAAATAATAAAAGGCTCAAAATGTCTCAACCATTCTAGCAAACGAATCTTTTCAATCTGTTGTAAAGAAACTTGATGAATGTTAAAAATGAGAATGGTACAAAGATTAATAACAGCGTAAAGTTTTCCCTGTCTCCTTTCGTAAAATTTAAAGATTTAAACGGTTCGGAAACTCCCGTTTCGGACGAAAAATCAAAATATAAAGGCTAGATTTCACGGAGCGACCCAGAAACTCAAAAACTGTTGAAAAATCGTACGAAACCATAAATCAATTTTGACTATCAAAAACCTGTGTCTTTGACCGCGTTTAATTATCCCAATTCTATGCATACGGCATATCCCTGTTATCCTTTTGCGAAAAGGCGAATGAAGGTAACGGAGATGAACCACTCTGTTTTAGAATTTGGGTGTACGAGAATAATCACAAAACTAAAGCAAAGCAAACCGTGGTTGACTTGCCAACTTTCAATGCTTTAAATCTGACGTAAGTCACCGGGAAACTTACCGTGGTGTACACCACCGATGAGTCTCCCACAACGTTAAATTGTGGTCCAACGTACACTTTGGAGTAGCTCAATTCGATACTACGGACAAATTAAAAAACTTAAACACTACAACTTTTTCGTACCTAAGAAAGAACCAAAAAGTCATCCGTTCCTGCCTTCGATTATCAGATATCTAATAAGGCTCCCAAATTGTGGAAAAACTACCTTACTGTTTATTTTCATCTGTAACGAAAGATGGTTTGACTACACCCGGTCATTCATTTACAGTAAAACTTTATGTCAATCAAAGTACAAAGCTTTTACATCTGTATTTGCCGATATTGAGGAAAAAATAGGACAGAACGTAGCATTTTTTCACGATTGTCAAAGCGATTTAATTCCGCCCGAAGAACTGGACCCACAATTTCAAAACCTGATTCTTTTTGACGATTGCCTACAAACATTCGTTTTCACCTATTAAACAAAAGAAGGAAGACAAAACGAGAAATTGCAAAACTCAAAAAATGTTTAACTAAAAAGTTTCTAAATTAACGTTTGGGCAAGAGAGAGAGCAAGTAGAATTGCTACAAGAATTTTTTAAAATGGTAGTAAGCACCTTGAAACCGAAAATTAGCGCACCGGTCCTTTGAGTATCCACGCAAACTACGCCGATTAAAAACACTCTAGGCACACAAACTGTCCCAATTAAAAACACTCTAGCTATTCAAACTACCCCGATTAAAGCTTATAAAGGAGTAGAAAATTTCGAGGATGACTACGAATCATTGGGTTTATCGTTGACTCCTTCCGATGTCACTACTTCTAGTCAGAAGACCCCTCCCAATTTCAGTCTCGCCGAATATTCAACTCCAGTTCCTCCTGCCCTGATAATGCGAATTTCTCCCGAGACCAAAACTGAATATGCCTCTATGAGCGCTGGCCCTAAAGTCACCCTCACGTATTCTATGGTGAAAACTAAACGCATTTATACTCCCCCGGAGCTTCCTAACATACCGTCTCTCCGGTTCCTTAATAGTTTTTTACCCGGTCAGAATATTGAATCAATGGCTTCATTTTTCTTAGCACGATTTTTCGAAAATCCCAAAGAAACTGAATCAGTATTCAGACTACAGCACAAATCGAAAAAATGCGAGCTGACCATGGGGAATAAGTTGGCTAAAATATTTGAAAATGACATAGTTGGGGGAAGCAGTATACGGTGAGACGTGTGCTTTAGAGTTTCCTAATTTCTAGAGAGTTGAAAAATCCTCCTGCAAGCCAGAAGTTAAAGCAGCTTACGTGGACATGTTAAAAAATACTGACGCCATTTTTTATCAACTATGATCCCGCTATTCGTAAACCCAAAGCTAATGCCTTCGAAATTTTTGTAGATTCGTACTAGGATTAGATTGGTTGTGTGCACCTTGTTTCCATTCAATATTGTTCATCCTCGGTTGCTCTTTCTTGGTTGGTTCTTTAGTTCTTCATGTGCCATTGGTTGTTCCCTGTGCAACTTGCTAATAGCTAACCTATTATGTTAAAGTATGCTAATCATGCTATGTAATAAAAGCCAGTGTCTATACATTAATAAACTGTCTGATACCAACTGCCAACACCTGCCTATTGTTCCTAGTTTTTGGATAGGCATGATAGTTTAAGAATGTATTAGTTTAAATACATCTCAGTGGCGACGAAGGAAAAGGCATGGCCTACCTGCTTTTGCAGTTAGTAGTGTTTAAATCTCCACCAGTAACTTAAAGTTTCTGCCCCAAATTTGAAGGTAAGAAGAAATTTAATTATTTGGCAAGTAATTATAGTCATCCAGCAGGAGGATGAATTTAAGCAACCTTTTTTAAAAGTGTTTCGCATGTCATAGTGTGTTGGCAATTTCTGGCTAAACATAAACTACTGACTGGAATTTTAACTATTATCTTCCGTAAGTTATTTTACAATTACTATTTCTACAATTAAATTTGAAGGTCGTGTCAAGGCGACGCTTAGCGGTATTAGCTACTAGGCTATGCTAGTTAGTTACGATGATAAAATCGCAGCTAGTCTTCGTATTTTGTATTGTAAGTTGACATTTCAGGAGAATCTTAAAATTTTAAGGTGGTCATCCTTAGTGTTTTTTTTGTGTGGTCAAAGGACTGTTCGCTTCTCTCTTTTGTACCTGTTGCTCACTGTGTTGTTTTGTAACAAAATTATTAGGTATGTTCAGGGTGGTACACAAAAAACTGACGACCCAACATTTTCGAAGTTCAATTTTTATATTTAGCACTTCTCAAAACCAGGAGAGGACAGAAATCTTTCCGTTTCATTAGATTTTATTTCTGTCCTCTCCTGGGTTGTCAGTTTTTTGTGGACCACCCTGTATGTTCAGAACTGCCTAATGTTATAAGTAATTACCGATAAATTACCTGAAAATTGCCTGTGAATTAAGCGCATAGTTGTCCAAAGGTAACTATTATTTGATATTTTTTTAAAACTAGTAGGCTAGAAAATGTAAGTTTAAGCTTGAAAATCGAGCGCTACTTAGTGATTAAATTATTTCGTAATATCCTGAAACAGTATTTGAAGGTCGCTAGTCGATTATGTACGTAAAACTTGTATTAATTAATTAGTATTTTGTTGGATAAAAGGCTTTCTGATAAAATATTAGTTTAGTTTAGAATTTAAGTCAAATTGTCTACTGAGGTAGCTGATACGAATTCTGAGGAAGTTAGACCTAATGGTTTGTTTCAGCCGTTCGACCCAAATAAATTCACTTGATCGATGTATATTATGCAGTTTAAGTGTTTTCTTAAAGCCAAAAATATTAAAGATGCTGACTGTTGTGATGTTTTGTTAGCGAGCGTTGGAAATTTAATGTTTCAAAAATTTGTGAGGATTATAGATCCACTTTCAGTTGAAAGTATTATTTAGGAGCATTAATTAAAGTGGTTGAAACGGCAGTTGAGCCTGCACCTAGTACCATTTCTGAAAGGCTTAGGTTTAATAAAAGGTCTCAAAAACCCAACGAATCTATAGTTGAGAATGTAGGCGCTTTGAAACAACTTTCAAAACATCACGGTTTTGATAACATTGCTGTAGGCAAAATTAAGGAAGAAATGATACGTGATAGAATAGTGAGTGGCATGTCCAGCCCCACTTATCAAACTGACATGTGAACTTATCAAAAAGACTCTCGACTTTCAGTCGCACTTTTTTGAGAAGTAGCTGACTTAAATTAATTAGAACTTAAAAGCAGTTCGAGCAGTTTTAATTTCGCTGAGAAATCAAAAGTTAGAAGTAAACAACATTCGTCCAAACACTCCTCCTCGACATGTTATTTTTTGTTTTTATTGCGGCTTTTAGGGTCACGTGCATAGTCGTTGTAAATATAGAGACTACAATTGTGGTTGTTGCCATGAAAAAGTTCAACAGTCTGTAAAAAAAGCTAAACATTTTGGTAAGCAAGCTGAATCATCTGAACTTAAACCCTAAATGTAGTGGTAAGAAATTTAGGTTTGGTTACAAAAGCTACAAAGCTCAACACATACAACAGAATGAGGATTCAGAATGAGCTTAACTCGGAAATGAGAGTTCCGGTAAGTGTAAGAGTTCTGACGTTAGCATCAGTTCTGTTAAAGAGGAGTAGTGGACGATTCTTTGTAACATCAATGGGGTTAATTTACCACTTGAAGCGGATTGAAGATATGATGCTACAAGTTGGCCCCTTAGCTGGTATCATTTTCATTTCAAGAACTGTAAACTTTTGAAGTCTAGTATTTTTGTAAAATCATGGACGGGTCAGATTGAGAAAGTTTTGGGTTGCATTCACGTAAATGTTAAAATTGGAGACAAGTCCAAAGAGGTTCAAGCCTTGATTTTTAAGAGCGAACAATTGCCTCTTACAGGCAAAGATAGGCTGGCAGTCTTAGATTATGACCTTAAACAGTTTTATCATTTGGTTTTAAGACATATTAATTGTGGTGTCGTTACATGTGGCACCACAATAGTTAGCAATCCTTGTTTACCTTTTGTTAACCCTGGCCTAGACTAACTAACTAATAGGAGTGCCATACATGTACTACTGACATACTGAACAGTATTGCTCACCATAGATGTGACACATGACCAAGGTGTCACATGACAAATGTTATATAAAGCTCTGTAACTTAATAAACATGTCCATTCCTGTGCTTGCATTCAGCTGTGTTATAGTTAAGGCTGTACCGATACTGAGCTGCCGAGCCGATTCTCGGCGAGCAGAGCATGATCGACAATGCTCAGTACACCGAGCAATGACGTCCATTTAACCGAGCCGAGCAGCGCGTCTCACGTCTAGTCTTGGCACGCGATCCTGGGGCCAATGAACCTTGAACGCAAGCTTTAGTTTGCCGGATTGCTGTTCGATGATTCCAGTTGATCTCAGTTCATGGTCTATGCATGGTTCCTGCTGCAGGAAGGTTGAACGATTACCACAGAATTAAATGCAGGAGCTAAATTTGTAGGTAATTCGTGCAGATTAAAAATTTTTATGCTGAAACCTGAAAAAAAAATTAGGAAACTTACCTTCATTACGAAAAACCTCTGTGTTATAGTGTCAACAGCACTAATTTAATTATTTTGAATGGTCAACTGTTACAACTTTTATTAGCCCAAAAGTAATTTATAATAATGGTTGTTAATGCAGGTTTGCCGATATGTCATCAATTACAGTTTACGAAACTAATAATAGCCTATGGTTGTTGCTATAGCAGGCTGTTTTAGTGAAAAGAATTGTTTTGTCTAGAACCTGCTTGGCATTTAGCCAGTGCTGAATACAGGGATGCTGCCGGTGTGAAAAATGTAAATATTTGCAAACGATAAAAAAAACGGAAAATGTAAAAAGTGATGGTCTGAAAAAAAAAAGCAAAATGCATTAACGAAGTAAAAAAACAAAAACAATTATCCGTCTTCATTTTGGGCCCGGAATTACGTAGGCATGTATGTTATTAGCCCGCGAAAAAAAATGGATTGGTTTATTGCCGGAGTCGCTTTAATTCGCTTTTGCTCTCTTGTGTGAAAGTACAAAGAAATTACAATGGTTAAAGAAAAAATTGTTTTGAAGAATTGTGAAATTGGTGTGATATATGAAAACGAACAATTAGTGATACAAAAATGAAAAGTTGGTAATGTAAAAAATGAGAAAATAATTTAAAGCGTATACGTGAAAAAAGTGAAAAAATGAAAAGCGGGTATGTGAAAAATGTGAAAAAATTAAAAGCGGGTGTGTGAAAAATGTGAAAAAATGAAAAAGTTGGAATGTGCGAAAATGTGAAAAAAGCTGGTACTCCCGGCAGCACCCTGTGATTACTAAAGCTACTCGGTTTTGCTCGGCAGAACTGATCGGCTCGGTTATGCTCGGTGTACCAGGCATTTTTTTAGCGCTCGGCTCGGGATCGGCTCGGCAGGGAATATTGTGCTCGGTACAGCCTTAGTAACTTATAGTTGTTACTCTGCTGGGGGAACACCACGCAATAAGGCTACCAAGACAGTCCAGAATGGCGACGAGCCACCCCAGTGGAGTATTTTAAGATTTAATGTAATTATTCCCCTTACCAACCATCTTCAGAGCTCCAATTTGGTGAGTTGGCAATTTCACTATTTAGGCAAAATAGTTTAGTGCCGGTATGGGAATTAATTTAAATCTTAAATCTAAAAACTGTTGTTGTTTGAGTGAGTGGAACTTGGTGAGGTTCGAATTTAATTGTAGTTAACAATTCGTTCCTTAATTGCTAGAACAGTGGGAGAAATTGCTTTGCTAATGCACAATTTGTACAAGGTTTGTGTCCCGAAGCAACGCGTCGGCTGTTTTCACCTATCTTACTATAATTAGGATAAGCAGAATTAACGCAAATAAATTGGGCCTTAGCATAGCGATGTGCCTTTTCTCTACACTGGCTGGCTGTGAGGTAAATTATCAAGTTAATTACCTAGTTAAGTTTAGTGAAACTTGTTCGGCTTGCAGGCTGCTTAAGCCCGCGGTGTTATTTTTTTTTTGCTTGAGAAGTAAATTAAATAATGGTGTTAAATCCGAATTATGAAACTTTTTGAGCAAGTAAATTGTAAAATTAGGTAGGCTATGAATTTGGAATTAGGCTTAGATGTTAGGCAATTCAATTATAGTCTCGAGTTGCTTAGTAATTAATTTTACTAATTGTAGTAATTTGTTAAAGCTTGTGACATAAGTATGTCAGTTGCAGGTGAAATTGTGTACCACCTGTAGTAGCCGTCATTACTGACGTTACTTTTGCAAACGACGTAATTGACGTAGCGGTTAATAATACAATTGTTTAAATCATTAACTTAAGTTCTAGCCTAAGTGCTAAGTTACAGACTGAGACGATATGGCAAAACCGTCTAGACTGTTTGTTGAGTTTGACAATGAATGTGATACGTGGGACAAATACTCAACACGTATAGATTATTTCTTTAGAGCAAAGAAAGTTGCTGATGCAGATAAATCGGATATTTTAATGGCATCAGAGGGGAGGGTGATGTTTGATAAAATTTTAAACATTATTTACCCTAAGGTTCCAACAGATTTTTCGTATGCTGGATTAGTTAAAACTATTTTAGATGATTTGGAGCCGCTTCCTTCTGTGGTGTCAGAACGAATGAAATTCTTCAGAAGAGCACAAAAGTCTGAGGAATCTTTAAATCAGTACGTTTCAGCTCTTAAGCTTCTAATTAGACATTGTGATTTCGACAAAATTAAGAACATTAACAGTGAAATGATTCGAGATAGATTCATTGGTGGTATTTTGTCTGAAAAGATACAAATGGAGCTTTTAAAGAAAACTTTAAGTTTATCTGAAACAGTGTCTCTTGCTCTGTCTCTGGAATCTGCAGAGGCAGACCAAGCTGAAATTCGTTCAAACATTAAATCTGTAAATTATGTCACTAAGAGAAACAAAACTACTAAGTTTCGACCTAAAACCAGTTCAGATATCACTTGTTTTTGCTGCGGACGCGATGGCCATGTAAAGTCTAGATGTAAATATAAAGATTACATCTGTGGCCGGTGTCACACCCAAGGACACCTAAAGGTAGTTTGTAGAAAAAGCCCTAGTGCTAAAGCACCTAAAGTAAACTCAAAATCATCTCAGAGTTTTACTCCTAAAAGTAAGGCTAAAAACAAATACAGCTACCGCAAAAAGGTTAATCTGCTAGCCAAAAACGAATTTAGTGAGTCTGAAACTGAGGGTAGTGACATTAAGAACCAATTTGATGATTCAACTAGTGAATTAGAGTCCGTAGAGGACTATCGCTTGCAAAATAACACCATCGGAGTGAGCAGCATAACTGAACAAGGTTCAGCTTCAGTTCAAACTAACAAAGTAGTGATTAATCAAATGAAAATATCTAAATGGTACATTCCAGTCACTCTGAACGGAATTGAGTTACTTATGGAACAAGATTCCGGTTCAGATGGAACCGTCATCTCCATGGACTGGTACAATAAATACTTTTCAAATGTGCCATTACTAAATAGTCCATACTCTATCAACTCGTACACTGAAGAGGAGGAGTTAGCCATGTTTCTAGTTAACCTAGAAGTAACTGTAAATGGGCAAACCGAGCATTTAGATGCTATGGTATCCAAACACTATAAGTCTAATTTATTTGGCAAAGATTGGATTTCTGTCTTTCGAGTAGGAAACGATGCCTTTTTTGATCTCCAAACTAAAGTTAAACAGGTTAAAAAAGTCAAGTTAAACCCATCTGTGGTTAACACTAAGGAGATTGAAGAGGGGTTTCCAGAGCTTTTTGGCCCGGGCTTTGGAAAATTCAAAAACTACAAAGCCAAGATACAGTTAAAGGCTGATGCGAAACCGGTTTATCGCCGAGTTCGCCCTGTCCCCCTTGCTTTAAAAGAACGAGTTAACCAGGAAATTCAGCGCTTGTTGGCCTGGGTATTCTGAAGGCTGTGGAAACTTCCGAATGGGCGACCCCTCTGGTCATAGTTCATCAACCAAACGGTGACATACGTGTCATCGGGGATTATAAAACCACCGTTAATCCTCAGCTAGAGGTGGGCCATTACCCAGTTCCCACAGCCGCAGAGTTATTTAGTCAGTTATCAGGCAGTGATACCTTTAGTTTGATAGATTTGAAGGATGCGTTCCTGCAAGTTGAGTTGGATAAGGAGTCCCAAGCTGCTTTAACGATTAACACGCCACTAGGACTTTTTAGATAGCTTAGAGTGCCTTTAGGCCTTGCCTCAAGTCCAGGAATATTCCAGCGCGTTATGACACAAGTCACTAACAAAATATTGCGTAAGGCAAGATGTCACTTACGATTGAGAGTTGAAGAAGACACTAAAGTCGCGGTAAATTCTAGCGAGCGGTTGACGAGTCTTAATTCTGACAATTTGCCACACGCTTCACGAAATGCTTGCATAATACTTTGCTATGCATAATTCTCCCATTAATGAGTTGCAAAATAAGCATTCTTCCACCGTCAAGCCGAGTCACGTAGCAGACACGCCGAACTATCGTACGAGGAAATGGATTGGTTCCCGTCCTGCTAGTCTGTTGACGCCTTCGGCAAGGTCTATCCCAAAGTCACCTGAGTGCAAGCGCACTAAAGCTGGCCCCAGCCAATCGAAAGCAGACAGACGTTATTTTCATGACAGTCTTTCTCATCAACCAATCAACGATCAACAAGTAAGCGGTGTCTCCGATGAATGTGTCGCGGGAAAAGATTTGATTCCGCCCAACAGCGCTTCTTCCCTCTATGGTCGGGAATTGGAAACTAACAATGATAATAGCGCCATAGAATCCGACACTACTCAGCAGACTCCAAAACCAGTAAATAAAAAATCCAAACGGAAATCAATTTCTCCAATGCAAGAAGTCGTTTCCGAAACTGAAACCAAAAAACGTTCTCCAGATTTAGGACGTCACAAACGACTAAAAAAAGCACCTAACCGTTTAAATTTAAAAATTAAAAACGCACTAATGCAACTGTAACTTCGTTGTTTTGTAAATTAGTTGTTCGTTAGCCTAATTGAAGGTTATTTTAAATTGTGCCATGCTGGCAAAAATGTTGCGTTTTCTGTTATGTGTGCCCTGAATAGACAAGGTAAATTTTAATTGTTGTCGTGACACAAACACGTGCCAGTAACTTGTTATTCGTAAGGAAAACAGATTCCTTGGTTTTAATCTTATGTTTTTTATTTTCATGGTAACATCGACTTGTGTGAGCATGGAGCCAAAGTAAAGCCACTCAAGTTAAGATGTAGATGTTCAACGAACTGTTGCCAGAATATGCTACAATATCTGAAGTGCTGCAAAAGTTTGGAAATTATTCTTCAAAATTCAGCAAAATCCTCGACCTGAAGTCTTCAAAAAATTCAAAATCGCAGCATTAATAAAAAAAATTGTTGAACATTGCCATTGTCTATATACTAAAAAAATAAAGCAAGTAAATGTCAAAACTGTAAATTTCAGATAGCCAACCGTTTCACAGGCTATTCTAAAAATATTTCTCTTGTGTTTTGAATGTTAAATTTAAGTTTTTTTTTAGCTTTCAAAAAATGTACAAGCTAATTTCCTGTGAAAGCGATTTGATAGCTCTCTTGCTCTTTAAGTTAACAAATTCTTCATAAGGTTAGACAGTGACTTACAATAGAAATACATGTTATAGAAAAAAAAAGACACCTAATTGTTTCTTTTTGTTTCAGGAAGTTAGGAATTTTTTTTCAGTTTTTTTATTTCTCTGTCGTTAGTGTGGTGTCGTTACATGTGGCACCACAATAGTTAGCAATCCTTGTTTACCTTTTGTTAACCCTGACCTAGACTAACTAACTAATAGGAGTGCCATACATGTATTACTGACATACTGAACAGTATTGCTCACCATAGATGTGACACATGACCAAGGTGTCACATGACAAATGTTATATAAAGCTCTGTAACTTAATAAACATGTCCATTCCTGTGCTTGCATTAAGCTGTGTTATAGTTGTCACTCTGCTGGGGGAACACCACACAATAAGGCTACCAAGACAGTCCATTAATCACATACAAAGTCAAGTTTTAGAAGTTAATAGATCAGCAATTACTGCAGAAATTTTGACTACAAAGTTTCTAGAATTGTTCAAACCAGGGATAGGTTGCGTTACAGATTTTAAGGCCATGATAGGGCTTAAACCTGATACGGTACCTATTTATCGCAAAGTAAGACCGGTCCCACTCGCTTTGAAGGATAAAGTCAATGCTGAAATCAAATGCTTGGTAGCAATGGGAGTTTTGTAGCCTGTTAGTACTAGTAAGTGAGCCACGCCGATTGTAATAGTTCATAAGGCTAATAGAGAAATTAAGATTTTGGGGGATTATCAAACAGCTGTTAATTCACAACTCGACATTGACCACTATCCAGTTCCCACTACCGCCGAATTGTTTGGTAAGCTCTCCAGAAGTAATACATTCAGTCTGATTGATTGAAAGGATGTGTTCGTTCAGATGGAGTTAGACCCAGAGTCACAAGAAGCCCTAGTCATTAATATGTCTTTGGGTTTGTTCAAATTTTTGCACTGCCCCTTAGGCTTGACTAGCAGTCTAGCCTATGCATCTTTTAACGTTTAATGGTTGCCCTAACATCAGGCAACGAAAACTGTGAGCTATTTTGCAATGACATCCTGGTTTGCAGTAATGGTGTTAAATATGACGTTAGTCTTTATCAGCTGTTGTCATCCTTACAGAATTCTGGGACCCAGTTTGGTGTGGGGAAGTGTAGAATTGCTCAATTGGAGTTTAATTATTTAGGACATCAGATCGATTTGAAGGGGCTAACAAACTTGAATGAAGTGATTGAAGTAGTGACTGATGCCCCTCACCCAAGAAATAAATACGGATGCAAACCTATTTACGTTACCTTTTAGACCTATATGTCAGACTGCCTAAGCAGGGAATCGAACCTACGACCTTTGAAATCGAAGACTGAGGTCCTAACGCTGACAGGCCCTAAAACTCAAGAAATATAGTTTTCTTGATTTCATCAACCAATACGCGAAATACTTGCCTAATTTAGCACATGAATTGCTCCCTATAACTAAATTGTTAATCCCTAAGCAATAATGGATTTGGATACCTGAACGCAATGCTGCTATGGCTAAGGTTAAGCACTTATTAAAACTTCCAATGCTTAGGTGCACTGTAACCCAAAGTTTAAGCTTAAGCTGGCCGTAGACACATCTCCGTTTGGCCTGGGGGTGTGCCTGTTGAATACCATCCAAAATGGTCAGGACAAACCAATCTCATTTGCTTTTCGTAAGCAAACAAAAACAGAACAGGGGTATTCTCAATTTGACAGAGAAGCCCTTGGCGTGTCACGGGGTAAAAAAATTCCATCAATAACTTTATTCCAACCATTTCATACTCCAAACCGATAACAAAGCTTTGCTTTGGTTTTTTGGACCAAAAAACAGCATTCTGCAAATAGCCACGAATCGCATCCAGCAACATGCACTGCAGTTCAATGGCTACTCCTATGAGCTGCAGCATGTGCCTGGTAAATATAATTTGACACCCGACATGTTGTGCAGGTTATCACTGGAAGCAAAGGGAGAGGCCTTGGAGGAAGAAAATTCGTACAAGTTGCTTTGTTTACAATCTGTGGAATGCCTGCCAGTGCTGAATGATACTCTGGTCAAAGCCATAATGAAAGATCTTGTCCTTGTTAAGGTATTGCGATATGTTCAGCATGGTTGGCCAGAAAAGGTGGAAAATCCTGATTTAAAGCTCAAAAATGAATTTCTATAGAGTGTAACACTCCCGTTTGAGACCTCCGTGTCATCGTGCCAACTAATTTGCATGCTAGAGTATTGCAGGACCTTCATTGCGGAAATTTAGGTATCGTTAAGATGAAATTATTGGCTTGTTGTAAGTACTGGTGGCCAGGAATGGATGTGATTTAGAGGCTAAATAAAACGCTGCACTTCATGCCAAGAGTTAACAGGTGAGAAACCAGCTGGCCCTAAACATTCATGGGAATACCCACTTAAACCACCATTCTGACTTTGGGGTTGTGGAAGGCCTAACGTTTATCTTTATTGTAAATGCGCACAGCAAGTTCCCTACCATACAATTTATGAAAAAATACACCTGAAAAGGATATTTTAAGTATTCGAGGAATACATGGCCCTAAATGGCTTAATATCCCGCCTGGTTACAGGCGATGGACTGCAGTGTACTTCCTCTCAATTTCAGACCTTTATCAAAACAAGGGGAATTAGGCATCTAATGGGCGCTCCGTACGCCTCCCTGCAGAACAGATTTGTTGAGGTGTGCACACGCTAGTTTGAAAAGGCATTTAAAGCTGCGTGTCATGAAGGCAAAACAGTAAAACAGTGTTTAGATGAATACCATATAGCGAGTAGAAATTGCCCATACACTGTCACGGGTGAAACGGCTTCAAAATTATATTTTGGGCGTGAAGTCAAAACTGGTCTTAACTTATTAAAACCGAATTTGAAGCAAAAATTCGAGTAAAGCAAGTCAAAATAATAGAAAGTTCAGTGCACAAAAAGCCAAAAAAAATCGCGTTATACATTGCGTGATTACTCGGTAGCGAAACGTCTTTGGCAAGAGGCAGTGATTTGGGAAGTAAAGAAATATACGAACTATGTTGTGCTTACGCCTAAAGGAATCAAATTACACCGAAATATAAGTCAAATTCCTGAACGTGTACCTAACAAAGAACTAAAACACGTTTATTCTGAAGCGAAATATACGTAGATTGTGGAAAATAGCAATCCTTTGAACTGTGCATAAATTTCTATTAAAATCACTAATGTTCCACATATGCAAAGCAAAAAGGAAAAGCGAAGGTCAGTGGCTTTTTTGTCACTCAATCAAGGATCTTGAACGCAAGGAATTGCCTAATTTGGACATCACACGATCGGGCTTAGGAAGCACGTAACGCAATCGTCATACTTCAGCTCATAATCGTTTTGTGTATGAGCTGAAGCATCTGGGATCGATCAAACGCTTTCCGCCGATAAATCAGTGAAGAGAAGAGTTCTTCTAACTCCGTTGCATTAAGCTGATATGCAGAGTGAAAGAAACTCTAGCGCTTAATGAGTAAGTCTTACATTGTAAATACAATGGCCAGAATCAGCTGGATCTGTTGGTATTGAATGTTACCATTCTAAATACTGACTCAGTTCTACTGTTTTCGACCACGCAGAAGCCAGTAGTTCGAAAATTAACACAAAACGAAAATTACGTCCTGAATTGTTACTTGCGAAATGCCGTGATAGGAATAAAATAATCAAGCCGTCTAGATTTGATTCGTGAGTAAAAAATTTGTCTAATTGCTTGAATAAATTGCAAATGCATTGTTTTTCTATACTTCAGA
Source organism: Lithobius niger (assembly GCA_023313725.1). Classification (NCBI taxonomy): domain Eukaryota; kingdom Metazoa; phylum Arthropoda; class Chilopoda; order Lithobiomorpha; family Lithobiidae; genus Lithobius; species Lithobius niger. Next base: position 93,713 of record JAHWFP010060101.1, on the reverse strand, counting down.
TGATTAGCTGAACTATTTCCAGATTTCTACCCTAATGAAATAAAAATTCAACCTGCGGTGATTTTACTAGTATGGTAATAGATTGTAACTCGTTGCATTAGTCCGCAATTTTAACTGTGGAAGAGGGACTTCCAACCTCATGTTTGTATCAGTTGTTCATTGCGTGCGTAAAGAGCCTGCAGTTTCATACAGTTCTAAATAATAGACACATGTGTAAGTTAAAGTTGACCATATTCAGGTAAATACAGAATTTTTATACAAGCACTTAATCGTTTTAAATTATTTCTATGTTACTGACTATGTTTAATGCTTGTGCATTTTATTTTCCTATTTTTTTTCCTTGAGAAAGAGTTGCAATTTCTGGGGCCTAGAAAGGGAAACTGCACAATGCATAAAAATCTATGGTATGATGGTGAGACTTGGTGGAGAGAAGATGCAATCTCACATGACGTCATTGGAACTATGAAGGCAAAATGCAAGTTGTCCATTGACGATTGAACTTCGATTACATGTGAGGAAAAAATTCAAGCAACATTTTTGAAGTTTTATGATGCGAGCAACAAAATCTAAAATTTCTTTGGTATTTTGTTCTTGATTACATGCTTTTTAATTTGACTGAATCAATTAAGAAAAGGCATTTGTTGGGTAGCTTGCTAGGATGGTTGTACGGCTGATGCCGATAAAGGTTTGTTGAATATTTTTAACATCAAGAAAATCGAGTAGTGTTGATTTTGTAGCTTAGTCAACTTACTTTTGGTGACCGTTTTTAAAATTCTTATAGTCTCAAATAAATATAAGCATAAAGAAGCATTAAGAGATTGGTAAACGATTTTAATAAAGCCAGTAATGAGCAGAATGAAAACTGAATTCTAATTTTATATAAATTCGCAATTAATAATAGTCAACACAACTTTTTCAGCTGATTAAATTGCAAAAGAACCTAAACTTTGCATGAGATTAAAATTGATCGGCCCAGTTTGGTATTATTTCAACTAGCCCCTAAATTTTTGGGGGACTGATTCGCACTGGGATTAGTTTGATTATGTACACCTTGTTTGTATTCAATATTGTTCATCCTTGATTGCTCTTTCTTGGTTGGTTCTTTAGTTGTTCATCTGCCATTGGTTGTTCTCTGTGCATCTTGCTATAAGCTAATCTATCATTTTAAATTATGCTAATCATGCTGTGTAATAAAAGCCAGTGTCTATGCATTAATAAACTGTCTGATACCAATTGCCAACCCCTGTCTATTCTTCCTAGCTTTAGGATAGGCATCATAGTTTAAGAACGTATTCGTTTAAATACATACCATTTCTGAAGTCATTAGCTATCATGCCACGTGTGATAAAAGCACGATCAACATTAATGACTATGCTGTTGACGTGTACAACCTTAGTAAGCAGTGCATTGAATTGTGTTTACACTAGTTGCCACACGAGATTTCGGCAAACTATATTAGTAGCAACAAAGAAGTTTGCAAGGTTACAGTCCGATGCATATGAAAAACTATCTATCTACGGCAATACAGTTTGCGACACAGGGGTCAGAGTAGCTCCATGCAAGCTACGTGAATCAATGACCATTGAAGATGTACCTGACATCACATTCTGTAAAAGGCATCCCGGCATTGGTCTCAATATCTGAGACCAATGCAGAGGTGCCTTCACTGTATGCTGCGTGGGCCATTCAGATGCGCTTGCACAAGTGCGGCCTGCATAGCCTCTGACTGCTGCCATGATCCCCTGTGACCTGTGCACACATCTCAGGGAAGCAGCACAAGAATTACGGTAAAAGATGAAAGAGCTAGTGCAACTACCTCCCGGGCCAAAGAAGTAGCAGAAACGTCAGTGGATCCGTTTCTTGAATGCAATGAGGATCCAAAAGTGGCAAACACCCCCAGTAAAAAGGGAAAAATGGAGGTAAATGTTACCAAAGTCAGGACAAACAGGTAGAAAATCAGGATCATGATAGTCAGGACTTGAATATACTTGAAAGCTGTAGTACTGGAGGAGGTTTCACAGGGTATGTTAGGTGAGGATGTTGGAGATGTTCAAAAGAATACACAGAAATATAACTATCTTAGTGTTGCAGCAGATCATAGTGTAGTACCAGATTTTAGTGGTACCGCAGGGGATGTTGATGGTATTTACTGTCTGAGTAGTTTCAGCAGATATCTTCTCGAGTGTAGAAAATGATCAGAGTATGGTTATAAAAACACAAGCGAGTGTTGAAGAGAACTTAGGGGATAAGCAGGGACACCATTAAATCGTAAAATAGCTTTTTATGCCTTTTCCATAGCCTCGTGGAATGCCAGCAGTTTAGTTAATTTTGTGAAATTGAAGGCCTGTTAAAGCATCCAGACTTCTTGGGTATACAGGAGAGGTTAACAGCATATAAATTTTATCGGGTGCACCTTTAAGGTAGACTATATCTCGTAGGGTCCTGGGTCGAATATTGCTATATTTATAAAATGAAAGAAACCATATTTAGTGTGTTCATTCTCGCAGAATCCAGGCATTAATGCATGCTGCATCAAAGTTTGGATATTTAATCAGTGGGAGAACCGGATTTTTCTGCTTAGTACAAGGAATCCATCTCTTCAAAATTGGGTTATCTGGATACGCCAGTTTTCTGCACCAAGCATCATCGGTGCCGATTTCAAATGCGCACCTATACGACTGGGCCTACCTCAAAATTGACACCAAAGGCCATCAGCTCGCTAGTGCTATTGACACCCTAGGTTTTGTTATTATTCAAAATGGCATGCCCACGTTTGCTAGATGGCAAGGGAGTGCAGTGCATGAATTTGTACTGGACATGTTCCTTAGCTCGTCAAGGCAGGCTAATTCCTACACTTTCTACGTTTCAGACGATCAAAGAGGAAGCGATCACTTTTCTGTCATTTTATGTATTCATAGTGATTGCAGCGAGTTTTAGGGGTAAGTGCCGTTCAAGGCCAATTGCCAATAATGGCTTGGCGGACCAGCGTATGCACAACAACAGTGTGCTCCAGACTCAGAGCGTATCGGAAATGTAAGTGAGGAACAGTGGTTTGTTTACAGAGGAACAGTGAAGGAGGCATCGTTTCTGATTAGGTCGGAGAAAAGTAAACATGGGAATCGGCTGTGTGATCAGTTCAAATCTGCAGTCGCTTGTGTTGGAATGTTCTCCGCTCTCTGGACCAGAAATTTACCCAGTTGTGGGTTTACGTCTGCAGTCAGTGGACCGTGTGGTGTTGAGAGGGGAACAGATGGAAGACGCGTTTAATTAACGCTTTGCCAGTGCGTATGCACTTCGGAGTGGCGTGCACCCTGTCCCAACACTGGGCAGCTTAGTTTTTCAGGCGACTCACTTGACCTTTGACTGAACTGAATTTACAGTGGCCCTGTCGAAGTGTAAGATTAGCCGTGTATCTCATGTGGACTGTGTTTCTAATGGGGATCTGTAAAGTCTCTCACCATCAGCTAGTGATTAACTCTTGTGCTTGCTTCAAGTACTGTTAAATTGTGGCACAGTACCTCCATATTGGTTATTTACTATCCTGGTCCCAGTCCAGAAAGCAGGCAGCGACACGTCTAATTAAGTTAATTACAGACAATTGCCATATTGTCGTGTCTTCAGAAAGTATACGACTGTATGCTTGTAAAATGATTGATGTTGCATCTGTAACACTATGAGTGTTTAGCACCAGTAAAATTTGGGTACAGTGGATACAGGAGTGCGCAGAATGCGATTTTGTTTCTTCTGTCGAGCGTCAGAGAAGCCTGCCCACAGCCAGATTCTTGTAGCTGCCTTATTAGACATAAAGGCAGCCTACGATACTATCAGTATCGAATGGGTGTGTTCCTCGTTGCACAACATGGGTGTAAGGAAAAATCTTACGGATGCAATAATTCCCTAGTTGGGCATGCGGAAGTATGTCACGTTGATTAATGGCTTCTGTCTTGTGAGACGACCTCTGATCGTGGTTTGCGTCAGGGAAGCTGCTTTAACCCACGTTATTTGATGTTGCTATTAATGATATTATTAATGAAATGCGTGTTTCAGATAATATTGTCTGTTATGCAGATGATGTGGCTATGTGGTTCGTGGGTGATGAGCCCATGTTCGTCATGGTGCATGTGCAGACTGCACTTGGCACCGTAATTGTACGCCTTGAGGAGAGAGGAATGTCGCTTGCACTGGCCAATACCAAGCTCGTAGCCTTTTCTTGCTCGTTAGCTGGTTGGAACACCCCTACACAGGTGACATTTGGCGGGGCAAAGATAACCACTATACCAACTGTCAACTGCTTAGGGGTTATTCTTGACAGGGCTTTAGAGTGGAACATGCATGAGAAGCAGCTCAGAGAAAATGTACATGCACGTACTTCTATCCTGAAAGTACTGGCTCGGTAGAAGACAGTTCTACGAGGAGTTCTTAGTTGTGAAAAGGGCCTTTTGAAATCTATGTTGGGCTATCACCTCCCGTTTCTGTGTACATTCCACATGAGATTAGATTGCTTCTGGTCTCCATCAAGGACAGTCTCCGGATAGTAACCAGGAGTTTGGTGTCTACCCCGGTCCAGTCTCTCTGGGTTAAGAGCTGTGAACCGCCCCTACATCATCATTCGTGCGAGCTGTTGATAGTTCTGTGCATGAGGAATCTTAGCAGAGGCTCATTGGACCTGTCAAGAAGGATTCTTCAGATTACCGAGTAGTAAGTGAATGTTCTCGTGAGCCGTTAGGTGTGGCGAAAAGGGTGTGTTCTTTCTTCTGAAAACGTCACATCTGTTCCTTCTGTACATAGCTCACGTCCGCCTTCCGAGTCCGTGGTCTTTGTGTCCACAGCTTAGTAGATTGTTTGAACCGTGTTACACTGCTTCCAACCTCTACTGCAGTTCATCATACATTAGTGAGACCAGAGTTGGGGGTGTTGGTATTACGATCCCAACACTGAAGTACTGCTTGTAGTGTCGCCTTCTTTCTCTCGATTTGAGCATGGTCTGCGAGTTGGCATCAATCTCTGTAGCCCTTGATGTAGCTCTGGATATTGCTCTGCCATCATTCACAATTCTAACAAACTCGTTGTCTAGTCTGCGCAAGCTGCAGCACTTGGCCGCATCTCTCAATGATCTTCACCATTTGCTAGAAGTTGTAGGTTGCTACCGGAGTGTTGGAAGTGGCACTCAAGTGGGTGAAAGGACATAGGGTTGTTACGGGAATGAGCAAGCGGATGAATTAGCAAAAGAAGCATTCCAAGGTGGTGTGACTGAGATTTCACTTGTTCTGTCAGTGAAAACCAGCTGGATGGCTCTTTGGCAATGGACCTTGCATGAGTGAAATGAGGAGTGGCATGCAGCACCCACAGGTCACACAATGTTATCTTTGAAACCTGTATATAGCTATAGTTCCACCCTGGACACTCTACCAAACTAGATGTCGCGGACACTTACAAGGCTCCAGATGGGTCATTTGTTCCTGCCATCACATCACCATAGATTGGGTGTGGTGGAAACGGCCATCTCCACGTTGTGTGGAGTGCAAGCCAACACAGAGCATTTCATCCTCTTCTGCAACCTATAAAGGCGCTAACGAGTGACGATTGCGCGACAGATTGCTGTAGGTCGATTACTTCAGGCTCTATTGTCAATCACTGGGACCTCCCCGAAGTCAAAGCTGCATGCGATTGCAGCCTATTGTGCGGCCACGAGAGTGTGAATGTGACCTACTAGTTCCCTGTCCGCTATTCAGGTTGTGCGAGTACATGAGAATGAGAGGTGAAAAGATTGCTTGCGTGCAGTGGTTGTGATGCTAGTGAGCAGCATCACGAGTGTACAGCGATGCACTGTGTGCTGGAGAATACATCAGGTCGACTCTAGAACAATTCAGAAGACAGTGATTCGTGCCCTAGTTCTCTTGTGCGAACCTGCAAGCAGAGAGGGTACTTGTACAAAGTGGTGCTCCACATGAGAGTTCACCCAACACACGTTTTATGTGAAAGACGTAAACACAAACCGACACCGTGTTCTACGCATGTGATTGGTTTGTCTTCAGGCAATTGTCTTAGTGTGGTTATAGGTTCTTTGGTTTCTATGGCATACTGATTAGGTTAAGTTAGAATAGGTTAGTTGTTGTAACAGGGCACGTGGCTTCGGGGCGAGCTCTATTAAACAAATTCAAATTCGATCTTTTCGGGAACGTCTATAAATAATAATCTGGCAGCAACCGACCAACAAGGAGCGAGGGAATAACTTGTTGTTGTCTGTAACAATCACTAAGTAAGCTTAGCTTCACAGAATTTCTAGACACACACTTCTCTCACGCACATAGCAGCCATGATTTAACTGTTGTCAGAGTTGAATTGTTGTCAGGTGTAAAAAAGTAGCTAACTAGCAGACTGTGTCTTCTAAAGTAATTTTCTCACACACGATTTCGGCCTACTAGTGTAACTTCCCCATGAGGCAGAAATCTTTATAAATCATTCGAATCAGGTGTCATGGCCAGCCATGATATTTCTCGGTCAGCTGGAAACTGGTATTTTCTTCTTCTGTAAGAGCTACAGGTTATGGATGAGCGTTAATAGCGCTATACTTCTCGACCTCGGTTTATACGATTGTGTGAAGTCCTATACGGGATCAATACCGATAACAACGTTGCCATAGATGGATAACGACGTATGCCAGGTAGCGTAAGCATAGATAACACTGGAAGGTTTATTTTGCAACTGAAGTATTTCAACTCCAAGGTATTCTCCCCGAATTTAGGAAACCTTAACCATTGGATCCGATTCAGAGCGAAACACTCGTCAGTAGGGAAAGAACGCGATTGAGTTGTACATCCATCCACCCCGGACGGAAGTGACATCACAACCGGAAGTGACGTCATGACCGGAAGTAACATCACAGCCGGAAGTAACGTCATAACCGGAAGTGACATCACAGTAACCGGAAGTGATGTCAAAGCCGGAAGTGATGTCATAACCGGAAGTGACGTCATAGCCAGAAGTGACGTCATAACCAGAAGTGGGGCTTCCAGTTTTCATCGATCTGGAGGATGGTTCGAAAGTGCCTTTTGCTACCTTTTTTTTCGTTTTCATCTATCTGGAGGGTGGTGGAAAAGTATCTTTTGCTAGATTTTTGCATCCTTTTGCTACTTCCATGACCTCACTTATGACGTCACAGTGAGCCTAATGATAACACTTCTGGTCACGTGATAAAAATAGGGGTAATGACGTCACTTCCGGTTTTCATCAATCTGGAGGAAAGTGCCTTTTGCTACCTTTTTTTCGTTTTCATCGATCTGGAGGATGGTAGAAAATTGTCTTTTGTTACTTTTTTTTGTCAGCCTGGAGGAGGGTGGGAAGGGCTGTCATTACCCCAAATCTTTAGTTTTCGTAGATCTAGAGGATGGTAGGAAAGGGCTTTTTGTTACGTTTTTTGCCTCTATGTCGTCATTACCTTACTTGCGACGTCACAATGGGCCTAATGACGTCACTTCCGGTCACGTGATCAAAGTGGGGGTAATGATGTCACTTCCAGTTTTTTTTTTTCAATCTGGAGGAAGGTGTCTTTTTATAACTTTTTTGTTTGATACTGCTATTGGTTTCCGCAATTCATTTTCGAATTATTTTGACTCGTATTTTTTTTATATTTGCATATTCAACCAAGGAGTAAGCCTCTCCACCAGCGTCAAGGTTGCAGTTATAGGAGAGGTGGGATGGGGGTGGAATTAGGAAGGGAAAAGGGGGTGGCAAGGAAAGGGAATGACCGCCTTGGGTGTCAGGGATCCCCGATGGCATTGCCGGTCTATCATTTCATAAGCGTGCGGATTTTCCTCTTGCGAGCAGCATGCTTCTCCAATCTGGCCTGTTTTTCCTCCTCAGTCTCTCGTTCTGGAACCTGCCTCTTGCGAGTGACCAATCTGGCTTTCTTTTCCTCCTCAGTCTTTTGTTCTTAAACCTTCCTCTTACTAGCAGCTTTTTTCTCCAATCTGGCTTTCTTTTCCTCTTAGGTCTCTCTTTCTTGATCCTTCCTCATACTAGCGGCTTTTTTCTCCAATCTGGCTTTCTTTTCCTCCTCAGACTCTCGTTCTTGAGCCTTCCTCATACAACCATCATTTTTCTCTAATCTCGCCTTTTTCTGCACCGGATACATCGTGACCCGTTTTTCCCTATCCAACATTCTTCGCCTACCTTTTTCTTTTTCCTTCCACGCCACGAGATCGTTCAGCTTCATCCTTCGGTTCTCTAGTACCGCGGTTCGTCGTACCGATCTAACCCGTTCCTCCTCTCGTTTAGCATCGTTCAACTCCACCTTTTCCTTCAAGATGAATGCAAAACTCGCTGTCTCCTCCTCCTCCTCCTCGTCAGCCATAACATCTACGCCGGAGTTGAAGTCGTCTTCGTACTCTCGCCACGTGCCAGAATCTCGATGACCGATAGCTAGCGTATCTTCCCCATTGTCTAGGATAAAACGTTTGTCGTCATAGGCCGAGAGAAGGAATTTCATGACTTTCACCGTGCTTAGTTCGTGTTTCCAGCTGCCGATTTTAGTCCAGGTTCCTTTCGGTGCGGGTACTGGCATTCTTAGGGCGGATTCGTAATCGTCAACGTCCAAGTGCTTCTTCACTAAAGATATCTGGATACCCTTAGCCTTCATGGACGTCTTCGTTTTCTGTGCTCTAATGGCGTACATTTTGGATCGTAAACCGACGAATTCCAAGATGGGAACGCCGGCCATCTCGTCCTTCATCTTCCCAAGGACTTGTTTGTTTGCTTCGGAGTACAGGGGATGATCTCTCGGATAATTGCTGGTATCGAAACGTTCACGGTCTCGCTTCATTTCCTCATACTCATCGTCAGTTTCCACTTCGTAGCAGAGGCTGTCGGTGTCGGTAAAGAGGAGTTTGGGCCGGTCCTCGTACGTGGGTTTGACGTATTCGTAGTGGAAGCGGAGCATGGCCAGTTTTGACAGTTCCAGAATACTGAACCCCGAGTACGTCGGTAGATTACAACAGATGCTCCCGACTCTGCGGTTGATCTGCACTAATTGTTCGTTAAGGATTTCGAACGGATCTGCGTGTGGTTGGGAGGTGTATTTGACAGCCTTCTTGAGATCGGTGCACAGTTTCACGTTGACTCGCTTCTGCTTCTTTTCCATCGTCTTGCCAAATACCGAGTTGTTTAACAGTTTTAAATAAACCTTTTCAAAGGGTGTGGTCGATTGCTGCCTTTTCTCCGTATTGAAATTGATGTACCCCTCCATCCAGGGTTTCTGGTTGAAGCTCAGTACTCTTCGGATGCGACGAAGAATCAATCCGTGATGCAGGTAGAACTTCAAATTTTGGTAGTGAACGACGTAGTTCTTTTTGTGCAGGAGACTCGGCACGAGTTTAGTTGAAGGTTTGATGTCGTGATTGATGTCTTCCGCTAGTTTTCGGGAAAAGGATGAAACGAGGTCTTCCCCGATCTCAAGCTTCTCTGGAGATAGTTGTCATGAGAGTCGTGAAGCTCTGCGGGGTATTCTAGGTCAACTTGGAGTATATATCCGCCATCCGCATCGTCAGGCACGGTGTCAACATCCAAGGTCCGAATTTCTTCCTTTGTCAAGTAGCGGAATTCATCGTAGGGGAGACGAGCTCTCATAGCAAAACCGTACAAGTTATTCATATCCAAGTAAAATTATGTAAATGGAGGGTTTGCCGGGATTGAAATTGGTCAGATGTTTGTTGTTCGTCTTCGAATATCTCTTGCAAATAAACGACACGCCGCCTCTTATGCTGAAAGTTATGTTGTGTTTTCCCGAGTGTAAAAACAACTCCAACTTGGATTCCTGTATTCTCAACAGTGCCGCCCAACTAAATCCCGGAGTAGTGATATAGTAACAGGGATCCAACTTGTTGTTGGGGAGGCACATTTTCCTGAAATCTTCGAAGATGTCCGCGAGTAGGAAAACGTCGGTCATCTGGTAGATTTCGTGATAGGTGCCAAATTTCTTTACTTTCATCTTGAGCCACAGGTTGGGCACTATCACGTCCTCCTCACCCGCCAACTCTTGTCCTTCATTTGAGAGAAAAAGCATTTTCGAGAGGGAAGCTCTTCTTTTTCGAAGACCGACATGTTGGTAATGTACTTCTAGGGGTAAACGCCCTTCCGGGTCAGCAGATCTACAACGCTCTCTCGCACGGTTTAGTCACGAACCAAGAGGATTTTAAACCAGAGTCCAAAGCCGCCTCGTGAATCGGGAATCTCCTGCGGTGTTTGACCAATGTATCCAGCGAAGCTTTAAGAAAATTCACGCTGTCTATGAATCGAAGGCTTATCCCGCTGTTTAGCTTCTTGATCGCCATACTTTGAAAACGCTCGGCATTCCGACCGATAACGTCTACCTGCCCCTTAAACATGTGCACTGCGGGTACGAGAAGATGCATGTCGTACCCTTCTAGACCGTGGAATACGACTGGGATGGTTCTTTTTTCTCGAGCGTTGAGATTACATTTAGAGTGAACCGGTCCTCTATATTTTCCGCTAATATGACAGTGATCCCTAACTTTAGTGTTAGGGGTCGCCTTTCGAAACCAAAAGGGGAAGGGTTTTCTGCAATAATGACAGATTTTGGCTTCTTCTTAACTGACCTGTTCAGCTGGGGAAAGATTGAGGGGTAGTATCCTTTTCAACAACTTGTTATAATGTCACGCTTCTTTCTTCATGCGTTTATAAAAAAACTTCCACCGCATCTTCTCCCAAATAGTAATCTTGATTAACGATCTCCCCGTTCTGATCGATCACGACATAACCGAAGCTGGAAGGTGCGTGTCGATGAATTCGGGTGGTTGAGCTCGTCGATGGTCCCGGTTGAGCGGTGTGGATGGGCAGCAGTAGACACTCGAAGTCGGTATAAATGATCTGAGGAATGGGGTTTTGACAGTTAAAATGTCGAAACTCGAGAAAGTTGTCTTCTCGAGCTTTAAATCGGAGAGCTTGCACAGGATTGATTTTGACGCATTTGTTTCGGTGAACTAAAAGCATCCACTCCATTCCAAATCCTGCAAAACAGTTTCGGCATTAGTATTTGGCGTGTCTCCAAGCCTCGATAACGTAAAAACGTAGCGATGTCCATAATGCCGTAGTAATGGGTGTTGTCCGCGTCACTCAACGAGAGAAGGTCGATGGGTAGTCCGTCGTAGTTCTTGGAAACTCTGAGCGGGTACAATCCCTGGTCATCGTTAAAACCGACGATGTTGATCGGAAGATCGTTCAGCTTTTCAAACTTTTCAATTTCCTTGAACTTGGTCGAGTAAGAGAGAGAGCTAGTGTCGAGTATGTCCGCGATCCCTTCGTAATCTTCAGGGTTAGTACTGTCTAACCCCAAACCTGACGATAGCGTAGAGTATAGAAAACATTTTGAATCGTTTATATTTTGAATTTTCACCACCCATTTCACCTTGGCCTCGAGTTTTCTAGGGAGTGGAATATACAACGAATATACAATGAAGCTCGCATCGGTCGATACTCCGCTACTCTGATGATCAAGTTGGTGATTCGTTTTATAGCCCAACCACTTCCTTCCCTGGCATAAACCTCGATGGATCCTTGAATTTTACGGAATGCTTTGTCCAATACAGCGGGAATGTCGTTCGGGTTGCATAATTCCGAGTATCTGGACCAAAAACCAGTCTCCGATAATGTCTCGTCTCTAAAAAATTCGCTTCCCAAACAAAGCTGCACCTTACAATTAACCATCTGCTCCAGACAAATTACTAGCAGATTTTTCAAAGCCATGCGTGCAGACAGGAAGAAACGAAGTGGATCACCGAATTCTTCCGACAGTGGCATTTCGTATCTTCGGTGACAAAGTCCATGTGTTCGTGAAAGGCAGTGATTGTTGAGATAATTGGGTAAATCGTCTATGAAACAAGTGCATTCTTCTCAAACAGAGGGGTGATTCGAACGTAGATGGTTTTGCAGCAGATGCTGTGTACGGAAAGTTTCTCTGCAATAAATGCAGGTGAAAATGGTTTTAATATCCATTTCTGAAACGAGAAATCTTTTTTTTTAATAACAAGGAATAAAAATGTACAGTACATCTTCAAATTTTTATATTTTTTTTATATTGAACAAAAAGTTGGAAGGATGGGGAAAAATTTTCTTGAACCGAAAGTTTTTTTTATGAGTGCCATTTCATTTTAGACCGATAATATCCAGCTATTAGAAGTTTGAGTGCTTAAGAGGATAAACTGCTAATATTATCCGTCCAACTATTAAATTTTGAATCATATCCCTTCCACTTAACGAAATAGATCAGTTTTCCATCTGTTTCTTTCTTTCGTCCTAATACTTTCTCCACTAAAAATAAATCGGAAAAGAGAGTTTTTTGAATTTCTTGTTCTTAGAAACCTCCGAGCACCGGTTCGTTTAATTCGACTTTAATAGATAAGTAATGGGTTTGGTTTTTTGTACTTTACGGATCGTGAATACTTCATTAGTAAAATTGTGTAAATACCCTTTATCAAAAATTTTCCTAACTTTAGAAATTCTGACTTTATTTCCAACGACAAATTTGGGTTTTTTCAACGATTGTTTCGGTTTAATTTTCAGTGACGATTCGTGACGTTTGGTTACTTCCCTCGGTTTTAGTTTAGTTGCAGAGTGAACTGTGTCATTGTACCGTGAAACTAACTAATCAATAATGTGTACCTATTGATAGTTCCCCTGCTTGGTGAATTGTTTCCACATGCGAGTTTTCAACGTTCTGGTGAAACGTTCTACAACGCTCGCTTTTTTCTCAGAGTGGGTAGAGTACAGGTTGATGTTGTGACGCTTAAGGAGTGCTTTAAAGTTTTTATTGTAGAATTCACTACCTTAATCAACTTGTAAATTTTGGGGGGGTGTCGTTCCTTTGAGAATCTTCCTAAAAGCTTCCATAACAACTACACCGGATTTTGATTTAAGGGGAATGGCTCAAGAAAACTTGGACATGACGTTAATGCAAGTCAGTAGGTAGTTAAATCCTTTATTAACGTTAGAGTAAGGTATCATTTCCACCAAGTCCGCTTGCCATAGATCATTCAGACTCCGCACAATCACTTTCCGCCTTGGAAAATGTTTCCGCGTCGGTTTGTGAAGTTCGTTTACGGGTTGATCCATTTAGTTTTTTTTCTTCCCATTCCGAGCTTGAGCTTCATTCCCATGATTGTTTAACGATCGCAGCGGCTAATTTTTCTCTCCAAGAGGTCGAAGGATCCCTACGTACTTTTCGAGCTTTAGATAAAAGAATTTCATTGGTGACGTGCCATTCGTTTAAATTTGAGCTGTTTGATTAGACGATGTCGTGTTCTTTACATGCCTCATCCAGTTTATTTATTCCAGGATCCCCTCTAGCTAATCTCTGATTTAGTTTTTTTCCTGGTCCACAATATTGATATCCGGGTAAATGTATTTCTACCGGTAAATGGTCTACGATTTTATTTTTGATTCCTTTCCCAGACTTGGTAAATTAAGCTCTTTTCGTTCCGCACACTTCGCAAAAGTAGACTTCCATGCTTCTCTTATCTTTTGATGTAATAATAGTAGGAGGTTCAAGCTGGTTAGGTTTGGATCGTTTACATTTCATGCAATACTTCATCTTGGCCTCTTTTATATTATACACAATTTTTTATCGTAAACCTAAATTCTGATAAGCGTTCTCTTTTTCTCGAGTGGTGATGACCCTTCGTTTTTTTAAATCCGATAAAATTTCTATCATTTCGTTCCTGTGACCGTCGTGACCCGCTTGGGTTAACCCGTACAAAAGCCTCAGTCTTTCGACCAGATCGTTAGGATCGTCGTAGTACCTGTAATCCACCGTGCTTCTGGTTTTTTTTCCATACCAGTTCCCTTTTTCTTTGTTTTCATATCTTCCCAGATATGACCGATTATCGACACGTACTTGATACTACGATTCGACTTAGGTTTTAGAGTGCCCGGATCGTTGATTTGGTAGAGAACATACGTGTTTTTTAAAAGAGAAGCGTGACTCGCCTTGACTTCGGGAGCGTACGACGGTTCCTTCAAATCCTTAAAAACCCACAAACTCCAAAGTCCTCGTCTTCCAGCGTACTGATTACCACCGACCACTATGTCGCTCTCGAATATTTTTACGGGTGTATTAGCGATGCTTGTTTCTCCAGTTTTCATGTCGTATTGCAGTCCGAAGACAGGATCGGTCTCTTTGGGATTTTGGAAAAATTTCATCAGGAAATATTTCGCTGTTTGGCCTATGACTTGGCCAGGTGACAGACTATCCAAAGATCTGAGGGTTGGGGAATTTGGAAGTTCTGGAGGCATTGACACGCGTCTGTTTTGTATTGCCGAAAGTGTGGAGGTGACTTTCAAACCTATACTGATAGATGCATATTCGGTTCGCGTAGCTGGGGCGGGAGTTGAGTATTCGGAAAGATTGGGATCTGGCGCTATCGGAGTTGAATGCTCGACGGAAGGTTTCGGCGATTCAAACTTCTCCGTATCGTTCACCGTGGTTTCCCACTCTTCATCATCGGATTTATAAGTTTTTTATAGGAGTAATAATTCCTATACGTTTTAGTCGTTTTCTCGTTGGAAAACCGGCAATCGCTTTCGCAGGGCTAGCTACGAGTGGTGGATTAACAACGGTAGGTTTCAAAGTACTAACGACGGGTTAAAAAAAATTCTTGTAAAGATTATTCTTGATCTCGTTCGTCCAAACGTTGACTCAAAAATTTTTCCCGTAAACGTTTTTTGAGATTTACTATTTCACATTTCTTTTCCATGTTATCTTTATTTATTTCTTTTGTTTTTTTCATCGAACGAAAACGTACGTTTGTAATATCCCTTGTTTAATATTTTGTCGATCGATAAAAACCCGTACGGATCGTCCCAACACATTCTACAGAACGTTTTAAACTCTGGAAATTCCATGTCCGGACCGACGTGATTTCGTATAAATGTTTCAGGTTTAAATCGTCCACGCGAGATACGATTAATAAATTGGCATTATCTCTAACCACTTGTTTGGGAATTCTGGTGTAAGACTGACTACAATAAAAAAAAGTCGGCGTTAGAATGACGGCCTTGAGCGAAGTAACGTTCTATGTTTTTTGTTTGTCTAAAAAAACATCGTCAAAAACGACGAGATTACGAAACTTGGTGTTTAACTCCTCAGGAGGAATAAAATTGTTTTGAGAGTTGTGAAAACTGACGATCTCCCGCCCTACGGTTCCCTCAATTTCTGAAAATATAGACTGTAAAGCTCGGTATTTCGCTTGAAACAGAGTTGTGCTGTACACGTATAATCTGTCGTAATCCAACCATCCCTCGTTACAGATAAAATTAAACAGTAAGGTCGTCTTTCTGCAGTTTGCTGGTCCTATAATCAGGAATCTTATGTTTTAAGGTATAAATGGGTGAGTTTTGGGTTTCTTCCATTGTTTTTTCTTATTCAGAAATCAAACTCATAAAGTCTTTGTCCAGAAACTTTTCGTTGAATGTATTAGATTCAACGACTCCGTAATCTACGTTACACCAAAGTTTTACCGTTATGGGAGCGTCGTTGCTGATGTACACGGAGTTAATTTTACCACTAACTTCCAACAAGGACATACTTCTGCACGGAGCCAGGTTAAACCACGGTTTTTCTATAACATTTTTGTTAAGTTTTCCTTTAGTTTTGTGGATGTTGTTGTACACCCAAGTACTGAGACATAGTGGCTTATCCGACTCACCATCTGCCTTTTGACAAAATAGGTAGCAGGTGGAAGATGGGTGCGAGTAATTTGGGTAACTGAACATCATCAAAGAAACAGGTTTCTGCTCGTCGGTTTCAATTTCTAATTTTTCACAGATTTATCGTTTAAAGATTTTTTCGTAGCGGTTTGAGATTCGAGGGTCGACGGAGAAATCCATCCCTTACACCTGGAATCTTTGTTCAAAATGGGAGAACCTATTCCTTTTAAATCATCGAATTCTACGGAAGGCGATAAGACGTACTTTACTCAATTTTTTTAATTCGTCGCATTTTCCGTCTTAACTTCTAGAGAATTTGATTGCAACAGACTTGAAAGATTTCCATACCAGGTAAAATGACACATTTTTTAAATTTCTTATTCCTTTTGTTTATATATTAAAAAAAGAATAGTCAAAATGCCGGCTAATAAATTTGGACAGTCTTTGAAACGAACGAAAAGACATGTGAAAGGGGTTCTGGGTATAGGATTTATATTAGACCTGAACCATGATTACAACATGCAGAATAAGCGACTAACTAAACTAGGAGCTGCTACAAAACCGAAGATGTCGTAATTTATTCCCAATTTACCGAATTAGTCAACGAAGTAAAAACATTTAAAGCCAACGTAGGATTGAAGAAAGATGCGGATGGACATTTTAACGCTGAAAAGAAACGTATTAAAGATCTCGAAACTCCCTCACAATCTAAGGATGCGGCGACTAAGGATTACACCGATTCAAAAACTGTATCGGACTTGCGAATGAAACGCTTAACTAATCTAGCTGCTGGTATAGATACCGAAGATGCGGTGACTTATAGTTGATAGATGTAAAAAATTTAAAAACTACATTGGAGGAAAGTGCCGATGGTCAACTTGATGCGATAGATAGACGAATCAAGGATCTGGCATCCCCCGCACAATCTAAAGATGGGGTCATTAAAGAATACGTCGACGCGAAGCTTCGCTGTATTAACGAAATAGAAACCAAACTTGACAATGCCTTGATCATGGACTCTCGCGACATATTCGACGCAAAAAATAAATGAATCAGTAACCTGGCGAACCCCGAAAGCCCTTCGGAAGCTGTTAATAGAGACTATTTTATCGAGGTTATTAGAGAAGCCTACGAAATAGACAAACTTCAAATGGCATTGAACGAGGACGAGGATGAGGTACTCGATGCAAAAAATAGACGAATCAAATTTACGCTCCCTCCAACCGCGGAACACGACGTGGCTACTAAGGGTTACATCGATAGTCAAGTGGTTACTTTAAACGTAGAAAAAAAAACTCCCGCCAGATGCGGAGGAAGCAAAGAACCATTCAGAAAATGTTGGTTTTGTGATGGAAAGATATATAAATCCATGTATCGACTGTATAGTTACTTTTCGTGGAACTAGTCCTTACCCTAAACGTCACTTTTTCACGTGTATCAATAACTATCCTCGCCAATACTACTTATCAACATCCGGTTGGTATATCCTGGGAATGAGTATAACAAGTAGCGGAGACTATATATCTAGTTCAGACCCTCCAGATATATAGATACGGTGTTTAATAACTAAGTTTTTGGATTTGTCGAAAAGTATACCCAAAGATAAAGGATTTCAAGTTTATCTCGGTTTCGAGAGACTTCTCCAACCATCAACTTTAAGTATAACGGAAATACCAATCATCGTGCATTATGGTAATGTGATTTATATAATGGCTGATACGGCAAGCAAGGAGGATAAAGATTACTAGATAGATATACTATACCTAACCAAGACTCGTTGTATAACATGGTCAAAGCAGAGACTATATGCCAATCCATACGAAGAACAATAGGGATAACTGAGTTAAAGAGCTAACCATCTTAAAATATCTTTGCAATCATATCCCTTGCACGAGAAACTTAGATAAAATAAACAGAAATGACCGCACAATGTTTGATTAAAATTTTGCACCGTGTCGTAATTGTATTTAATGGGACCCAAATACTCCGAAATGGATTTCGGTGGTTCGACGTTGCTGAAACTGTCGAAATAATAGGGTATTTCAGTAATTGTCGAATAAGCCACCCAATAACTTCTGTTTCCATCGTGAAAATTTTCGAGATTAACGATGCCGCATTCGCCACGAGGTTTAGGTTTTAACGGCAGACGATCCTTGCTAAAAGTACCTCTGTATTTAGGAATTTTCAAAACTTTGACTAATCTGTTTAAATCGAGATTCGTTAACGGTTTAGTAAAATCGATCAGACCTTCACTGGCCTTAGAAAGAGCCCACTGCCACGATTCGCTTTTTTTTTCTTTTTACGTTTCAATCCTGAACCCTCCATCTTCTAGTTATGTATCACCATTTCTTCCATTACCTTAGCATCGTTCTGGCTCTTTTTAACTGCAGCGGCGATACCGACGGCACCTCCGGCTAGACCACCTACACCAAGATGGGTCCAGCAATGCCCACAATAGTAAAAACCCACCTCATTTCGCAATTTTTTTTTCTTTTCACACCGCTCCGTTTTTTTTCCAATTTTACTTGTTTTCGTTTTTTGTTTCACCCATCTCTCTTTTTTTAATAAATTACTTCGACTTTGCCTTTATCCAATTTTAAACTTATTTTTCTATCTCCGATCAACAGCGTGTGGCACGTCGTGTTAGCTGGAATCGCGACGTAAAATTTCAACTTTACTTGTACGTCGACTATGCCGGACTGAAGTCTCTCAGACTGCTTGGAACAGTCCAAAACTACTAGAGGATACGTCTTTTTAAACTGCACCGAATCGATACACAAGTCCCCGACATCGTACAAAGCGCGTCTAAACTCTTGAGCCATTCTATACAGGATCGAGTATTCTCCAGTAGCGTAATTTACTTTCAAGTTCAAGAACGGGTAATGTTCAGAATTTAAAGTTACGTGAGCATCTTGAAGACTGCAGTGATCGAATACGGCTGGATTATTAGTTTGTGCATCTTTTCTATCAATCTGAAGAGCTAGAATAACCCACCTCGGCTTTTCGACGGCCGAAGTAGTAAGCACGCACCATGTGAAACTAGTGCTCTGAGGAAGTTCGCAACTATCGTAATGCCAGTGCCTAAAACCCAAGTCCACGTTCATCCCACCTTCTATGTAGCTAAAAAGCCTAAGTTTTTGCTCGTCGGATGTGGTTACGTGCGGTACGTGCCACGAAACGCTACTCAATTCGACTTTCCCAACAGCTGTTGCAGCTGCCCTGAATACAGTGTCGTCATTGCTCGGCCTAGGCAATGTTAGGACATGCTTGGCACCGAACTGCACCTTATCATAATTTTAAAAAATCCCATGCAGTGTTTTAAAGGAATGGCGAACGAGAAGCTTCCTTTAGGATTCGTTTCCTTCACGATGATGGAATGCCGTAATTTGAATCCGATGTTATCGTTCAAACCGGCAGCGGAAGATTCTGCCGCATCTAATGCCCAGTAGTTCCCCAGCAACGACACTTGATCGGTCAAACCGTACGTAAGGAGACCTTTCATGAGAGTCCCTTAACCGGGGTCATTTAACTCGTCCACTAGCTTATCCCCCAAGTGATATTTAATGCTGGAAAACAGGTACATGGAACCATTATTGATGAGAGACACTACGTTCGCATCAGCAAAACTAGAACCGTCGGCATTCAGTAACCTGCCTTTAATCAGAAGATAACTATTCGCGATGTGTAGGAACAAATCCTGGTTTTCGATTACGATTCTTATTTCCAAATTGACGTTGTTTAGATTGGTTCCTACTATCGGATTATATTCGTGAAATGCGTAGCTCTCCACGGAAGAATCTTGTTGTAAAGATTTGTTTATATCGAGGTAATGTTCCGTTAAACTCATCTTCTCGCTCTCATTATAAATTTGATGAATGCTGCGTTTTTTGCCCTTAATTGATTATTATCTACGACGAATCCTTTTCCAATTATTCTTTTTTTCTTTCGAATACTAACATTCATTTTTTAATATGTACAAAATTATTTTTTAGACCTCAGATGAAGTCTGACGGTAAGGGTTTCCCCGTTTATATTTATCATTTCATTATCTTGAGAAGTTAACCAAATACGAATATTACGAATCTTGTCGGTAGTTACGGGAAGGTAAATTCAATTTTGAGGGAAATTATCATCTTATAACCCGGTGTCACTCCTAGATAAAAAGCGTATATGCAAGGTTGAGTGTCGTCATTCACGTGGGAAGACCCGATTATGTTGGTATGAACGAAAATTGTATTCAACCTCATTTATATCCACAGATTTTTGACCTTGCTCAGTTTTAGTGTAAGTTCCCTGAAGGAACCCTAAAACAGTTCCTAAATTATTATCTCTCAGAAACGAAACGCCGTAGAGTGGATTATTTACAACCAAATTCGTTTTTAAAGTATTATGGTTCAGTTCTAAAACGATGGCATTTTTTTCATGACCACTTCGAAAGTAGACTGTATAAAATTATTCAAGTCCGAAATTTCGTAAGAGCCGGGAACGACTCGCACCTCGATCCAATTCGCTCCACTATCGATGGTGTACAAAGATTCGTTATTGTAAGCGTGCACGTTGAAAATACTGTAGTACGTATCCAAGGAGACGAGTGCCATTTTGTACTCTTTTTTAGGGTCTACGTATAAGGGAGTTTTTAAATTGCAACTCAGTTCGGCTCCTATTCCCGTTAAAATTATTGAACTCAAATCCATGCTTTTTTTCTTCTTTTTAGTTATTAATCTCAAAATATCATTAAAAAGAGCTAACTTTTTGTTTTATTTCAAAATTTTTGAATCTTGATCGGATACCCCAGGGATGCTAAATAGTACACCCGATCCTATGAGGTGCTAAATAGTATACCTGATCCTAGGGGGTGCTAAATAGTACACCCGTTTGTGGAGGGTGCTAAATATTACACATGGAACTAAAGGGTGCTAAATTGTACACCCGGCCCTAGAGGGTGCTAAATAGTACACCTGGACCTAGAGGTGTTAAATAGTACACCTGGACATAGAGGGTGCTAAATAGTCAGGTCAAGCCATTAATACGTGAACGGATTTCTTAAGCCTAAAAATGTTCAAAATATACACTAAGGGTGTAAATCAGAAAAAAGAATTGTTCTCTGAAAATCGCAACGGTTGGTGACCAGTTTTTTAAAAAAATAACGCATTTTTAGCCATCCAACCAATTCAACAACGCTGCGACAACCAATTTCTTATCCTTAAAAAACGTGTGAAACATACATTAAGGTTGTAAATGTGTAAAAGAAAAGTTTCCACTCTCTGAAATTGCAGCAACCAGTTAAAAAAAAAAATAACGCATTTTTTAGGCCTAAGAAATGCGGTCTTACAGCAGTGTTGACAAGATAACATTGCTTTTGACTGACACATTAATCCAATGCACCCTGTAGCTGGCTAAACAGCATTTTCTGATCAATTACTTTTTAAATAACTTTAGAAACATACCAAAAAATGTGAGAAACTTGCAAATAACCTTAGACGACCAACCATATGTTAGCTTTGCAGCAGTCGTGACTAATTTCACACAGCTGTCACGGTACACGCGTCAGCCTACTCTCATTCACCTCGTATGAATGAAGCAGGAAGTAAAAAATTATTGTCCTGGATTGCTGCCAATTCCGTTTAAAACTCACTCTGCTAATTCCGTTTAAAGCTCACTCTGTAAGCTCACTCTGCCAATTCCGTTTAAAGCTCACCCTGTAAAGAATATTCGAACGCTTGCATGTAAAAAATGTGAAAGCTCATTTAACATGCACCACGATCACCGGCAGAGCCACATCCACCAAAAGTGACATCATAGGGAGGGGTCCTTCAGATTGATGAAAACGAAAAAAAAGTAGCAAAAGGCACTTTCCCACCATCCTCCAGATCGATGAAAACTAAAAAAGTGGGGGTCACTTCCTACCCTCCTCCAAATTAACGAAAAAAAAGTAGCAAAAGGCACATTTCCACCATCGTTCAGATTGAGAACGAAAAAAATGGTATCAGAAGGCACTTTTTCCACCCCCTCCAGATAGATGAAAACGAAGAAAAAGGAGCAAAAAGCATCTTCCGGCCATCCTCCAGATCGACGAAAACCAGAAGCCCCAGTTTTCATCACGTGACCGGAAGTGACGTCCCCACTTTGAGCACGTGACCGGAAGTGGGGGTCACGGTGGTAGCAAAAGGATGCAAAAAAGAAGCAAAAGACACTTTTCCACCACCCTCCAGATAGATGAAAACGAAAAAAAGGTAGCAAAATGCACTTTCCCACCATCCTCCAGATCAATGAAAACCGGAAGCCATACTTCCGGTTATGATATCACTTCCAGTTATGACGTCACTTCTGGCTATGATGCCACTTCTGGTCACTTCCGATTGTGACGTCACTTCCGTCCAGGGTGGATGGATGTACAACTCCATCGTGTTCTTACCCTCCTCTTGTCGTGATGTTTGTCGAGGGTAAATTGACTCTTGAACCCTGAGAAGCAGTTGCGGCAATAGACCTTCTTGTTGGTTCTCAGGCCAGAATATTGAAGGAAACCTTCAAACTCCAAGCAGGCACAGTAGTGAAATTTTGGTTAACCCTCTTTATTCTCTTCCGAGAGAAAGAGTAAATCAATTTGCTTACGACAGGCAGCCAACTTGGAAGCTCGAATGGATGCTGCCCAAATTCGGTCGTGTAGGCAATTGCATTGATGGAAAGGTCGCTGTTTTTGGCCTCAAATTCGTCGATTTGATTTAATGTCATGCGTACCACAACTTTAAGTGGTTGACGGTGTTCATCAACGGTTCATAATATCGTGAAAATTATTGTAGCAGCAGTGTATTGCTGCCAACACTGAGTACAGGAAATGCTTGTTGTCAATCTTGTTCAACACATGAGTAACTAACTGGTGCTTCTTCCTCAGTTTCGTTGGCAGGGGAATTCAGTTCGAGGCTTTGACTGGATCGTACCTTACAACCCTGATCTAGAGGTTTGTAACAGTCTTGATGACCCAGCAGCTGCCCTGTTCCGTAAAGACATCGATGGCATGATGGATCTTCTTGTTTGCCACTTCCGTCAATCTGGGTACTTCGTGTCGACTTGAAGCATTTATGTAGAGGTTTCAGAACCAGGCATTGATAGTTTCACTGCCTCTGCAAAACGTCACGGTTAGGCAGAGTTAAAACTTGCAAGACACGAGGCTGATCAGAAATGCGATCAACAGTTGGGGATGGCAGGATTGGGGATGATCTTCAAGTGAATGAGGTCCTTGAGGAGGGTGCGGTTATTGTTCTGGAAGTCCTTCCTGTAGGTAAAGACACTGCCATCAAATGCACCTATCGTCATTGGAGCAGCCACGCAGCAGTCATCGCACCCTGTTTCTTTGCATAACGAATGACACACAAAATATTGCAAAATATAGCAAAAATCGCATATCTAATGGCGCCCGTCGAATGACTTGACACAAATCCTCAGTCGGGTCTTCATGGTGGTGACAGTTGGAAAGATACTCGAGGAGTTGCTGCTGCGAGGTACACAAGTGTAAAAAGTCTTGATAGACATCTTGTCCTCTCTTTCAAGAAGTTATTTTCTCAAAAATACTTCCTTTTTGTTTTTTTCCCTTTTTCTTCTTCTCTTTCTCCTGGTAATGGGGAGGTCTGCTCTCTGCAAATTCTGAAGATAGGATGAGGACTGGAGAGAGCACTTTGCTATTTATAGCTTTCCGAAAGGGGAATTCCCTTCTTACTCGACTTTGATTGGCTGGACAAAACGAGAATTTCCCTAATGCTCAGTAGTGATTGGATAATACTCGGGTGATTTCCCCTCTGACTTTGTTCTGGTTGGTTGAGAGGATAGACAGGTCCGGTTCAGTTTGATATGGTCTGATGGACGGGAAATGAAGTGGGAGATGGACGGGTAGGACACCATCAGCTTGGATTACACCACTTCAGGGTATGTGACTAAATGTAACTTCCGGTTACTTCAATGACGACCATTCCAATAACAAACTTTAAAATGGTTATATCTCCTAAACCATTGATTTGAGAGCAAAATGATTTTGCCCAACCCCTAAACCATCTCCCCAAATGAAACCTTCCTCAACCTCCGCATCACACATCTCCACATTTGTTTAGCCTCCACCCCCATCCTAATTTTAGTGTCAATAACCCTACCTGATTACCCCAAAACACATGGATTTTGGTAGAAAATAGATGATTTTTGCAGTGTGCCACTTGGCGGACAAGGTTATTGTCATAGGTTGGGGCATGTATTTTCTATTAAAATAAAAAAAAATTAATGGTATACAAGTTTGTGTGTAATCAATGACAGAACTCGTTAGGTAGACCCATTCCCATTTTAATCTTTGCTTTCATCGCCTTCCAGACTGATGAAGCTGTGAGTCTTCCCTACCAAGCACAGGTTGAATATTTTTTACGAGTCTAGTCTCTTCAGCTAGCTGTCTATCAGCCGAATGTCTGTGGTTCAAATATTCCTTTCTACTGTATACAATATCGTGATCTTTACGGGCCTCATATAGAATGTTGATGCAGGTTTCCCCTCAAGCTAGTCGTTTTTCTAGTTTAGTTTCCAGTCCACAGTATTGATATCCCGGTAAATGCATTTCGAAAGCTATCGAGTTAATGACTTTGTCTAATAAACCCCTCCTTATGAGACCTTCTATTTCTACATAAAAAAATTACGTTTTTCTCCACCACAATTTTTACATCGGGTTACCGCGAGAATTCTGTTGTTTGCCAATATTTTGTACGTTTGGTGCATTCAAGTTGGTAGTTCGCATCCTACATCTTAGACAATATTTCAAAGTATTCATCTTTTTTGCTTTCTGTATTATTATTTCAATTAGTCTTTGTTTCATGTGTAAATTGTAATCAGTGGATGCCTATTTGCTTTAGATTTCTATTCATAAGACCCTTTCCATTTTTTATATAACTTCTATCTCTTCTAGATCCATTAGAATCTCCATAATTTCATTCACGTTAGAATCTCCTTCAGCCGTAGTGGTTGCAAGCAAGATTCATAGTCGTTCCTCCAGTTTGTTCAGGTTATCATAATACTTGTATTCTGCTTCAATACCAGATGCGCTTTTTTCTTTACGTCGTCTGCTCTAAGTATTCGGTTTGTATACACCGCTTCGCCTTGATACGACAATTTCAGGTTTCATATTCGGGATTTCCATCACTAGTGTAGACTCCACTTTTGTCGCCATGCTGAACTGAATTTCTCCAAGCATTCTTTTTCAAATGAAAGTAATATGTGTCGTTAATGTAATTCTTTTGTATTCTTTTGTTCTTTTGTTTTCTTTGTGTATGTTTTGAGCACGAAGCACACAATAGGATTCGTAGAAAAATCCAAGTATGTTGTAGGTGGGGCACAAGTACATTTCAAGCGGTCACAGCATATTGATGAATATAACAAGCTAATGGGATCTGTAGATGCTGTGGACCAAGCACTTGAACCATACAACCCATGCA
Organism: Lithobius niger; assembly: GCA_023313725.1. Taxonomy (NCBI): domain Eukaryota; kingdom Metazoa; phylum Arthropoda; class Chilopoda; order Lithobiomorpha; family Lithobiidae; genus Lithobius; species Lithobius niger. Next base: position 68,535 of record JAHWFP010060101.1, on the reverse strand, counting down.
GAAAAACACTTACATGGTTCAAAAAATTGGTGAATATTTTGCATCCGGTATGATGCTAAATGCCAAAGTTTTGCGCGAAAATGCAGTCAAGCACGAAGAATCATTGTGATGTCCTAGGCAGGGACACATCTAAGCCCAGCGTGGGCACCAATGGTAATAACTTACATGGACTACCAGAGTGTAGGCTACAGCTGATAAGACAGCGAACTTCCTGTTTACTTCTCTTTAAATACAATTGTAACATTAAGTCATGTGATACAACTTAATACTATATACAATTATGGAATAGCCTATTAGTAGTTAAAGGGGTATCTTGGTAGGGTTAACATATTGACATGAAATTGATGGCTGCCATTGTGGAGCACACAAGTGACGACTCAACAATGCAGCGAGCGAAAAAAAAAATAGCTGGAAATAAAATTATGATTACGAAGGCAAGATGTATTTTTTTAGTGCACTACCTATTTTTAAAGAAAGATACATAATTTTTCGATTTCGAGGAAAAACTAAAAACTTTTTTTGAAAGCTGTTTTTACAAAATAAAGAACTGAAGATGTACATGGTTAAGCAAAAAATTAGACATTACTAAACTGGCTGAAAACTTGCCAGTTTCAAATTTCTGTTTTGATTTCTGGAGCATTTTACAATAAATTCAATTAAAATTTTCAGTGTTGTTGTTTTAATTTTCGTAGACTTTTTTGGTTAATTTTCTTTTTGCAGCAACCATTTCTGCAGCTGAAAAGCTACAGTGTTGCTGTGAAGGAACATTTGGCATCCAAGGATTCGGTTCCAAAGTTACTTTTGGTTAGGCTTTACCGGAGTGGAAATTGTGGCTCCAACAATTTTTTGTTCCGATGAGTGAAGAATTTATGTACATGAAAAGACAATGATACAAAAAAGGATAAAATCTAGAAATTAATTTTTCACACGAACAACAATATACACTTACATTTTTACCTAATTTTAAAGGTGGACATTTTTAAAATAAACAGAGCCGATTCTCTGCACGAATAACTAGGGGACAAAACGTTTTTGCATTACTCGCTACAGTTTAAAAAGAACTATCATTTAATTCATATGCAACGGATTACAACAAAAAAATGAAGAAGTTGTAGCCAACTGGTAATTTTGCAGAAAAACTACAAATTGAGCTTGTCTGGAGCTCTATGCAGTCTCTCTGAATGATGAGCATTTTGAAGTTGAGCAGCAATATCAACCTGTGTTGTTGGCAACTTTACGTTTATTGGGATTCGGTTTTGCTTTTTTGTTAGCATGACCTGGCTTCGGTGGTGACTACTTAGTGGATGGTGATGTAATAATCGATGGAGATTGTGACCTTTCTGACTTCGAATTTCCTTCAAGTGGGGCACTGGCACTAGCCAAAGGTGACTGGTTATTTACGTTAGCAGACTCATCCACTTCGTGTGTGTGGGGTGATTTCGCTGGAGATTTCCTGCGGCCTGGTGGCTTAAGTTGTAAATTCTCAAGTGATTTTTCATGCTGTTGGATTGGTGGAATTTCGCCCTCGGTTACAGAAATCGACTTTCTGGATTGGCCGAGAGATCGACGCTCAGGAACTACGTCAGCGGAACTTTGCTTTTCACGTTGCTTGCCGCCCAAAGACATGCGATTCGAATTTGAGTGATGTTGCTCATTATTATGCACAAAAGAGTTACTGCTTTTCGCCGTCGGAATTAGTGAGTTTGTTGGCTGCTCTGGATAATCATTTTCGGCGGTATGTAACCTTAGCTGTTCACGATGTTTGTGAATCGTATGAACGTTAGTATCAATGATAGTATAGGATTGATTACTCTATATTTGGTTAACAATACCAACTGACCATAGCCTATCATTTGTCGTTGAAAAGTCACGATACCACACCTTTTCACCTATTTGATACGTTTTTAACTCATGATGGTGGGTGCTCTGTACTTCTTTTATTGTTTACGGCGAACGGCTGCAATAGGGTCAGGGAACAATAAATCCAGCCGAGACTTTAATTCTCGGTTAAAATATAATTTTCCGGGTGTTGCTTGAGTGGTAGCGGAGATAGTGATTCGTGCTGATAACAAGTAAGAATTTGTACTCTCTTGAATAGTAAACCCCTGTCTCCGCGCGGCCTTGTAGACTTGGCGCGGTAATATGCCTAATCCCATTGGATTTTAACCAATTTTGGAATTCTGAGGACATAAATTGGGCAGGATTGTTCCGTAACTAAGCTGTCCATTAAACCATATAAAGCTATATGATTGTTTAAAACGTCAATGACAGCCGCGGTCGTTGTTGACTTCATTTTATGCACAAAGGAATTTTTGAATGTGCGTCTACTAGTATGAAAAACATGTAATTGTCCATCGGCCCGAGAAAATCAGCGTGAAAACGATTGTTTGGTTTTAGCGGATATTCCCACATATGCTTTGGACCAGACGTTTGAGTATCTTTATACTCTTGACAATTTTTGCAGGATTTGACTTTATTTTCAATGTCAGAGTCAGTCTTAGGCCACCAGACTTTCTGTCTAGCTAAACTTTTCAATTTAACTATGCCTAAGTGAGCACTGTGTAGATCTTTCAAGATTTGTCTCTGCAAGGCCGTCGGCACCTAGACTGTATACCCCCAAAATAGGGTTTCGTTTTTAACCGAGATTTCAGCACGACGTGTGAAGTATGGTAACAGATCGGGAATTTCGCATTTGTCTGGCCAGCCATGGTTCACATAACGATTAACTTTTGAAAGAATTTTGTCACGTTTACTTTCAAGAACGAGTCGCTTGTTTAAAACTGGAAAATTAGAAATAGTTTCTAAAGCAAGAATATTGTACTGCTCTTCTGCTTTCTCGAATTCCTCGGTATTTTGTAGGGGAAGGCGCGAAAATGCATCTGCAGTCAATTTGAGTTTACCGGGAATGTGTTCGAATTCGTAATTGTAAGCATTAAGCATCTCTACCCAACGCTGAACCCTGGCAGCTGCCATCTGCGGTATTCCTTTTTTAGAGCCAAAAATCCAAACTAAAGCCTTCTGATCAGACTGCAGTATGAATCGCTGACCATAAACGTATTCATGAAACCGTTTCACTCCCCAAGCCACACTGAGAGCTTCCCGATCAAAATGCAAGTAGCCCCTTTCCGCTTGAGTGAGCTTACGTGAAGCGAAAGCTATCGGCCGTGATTCACCATTTTTCATGACGTGCATGAGGCAAGCACCGACTCCGTAGGGTGAGCCGTCACAAACTAGTTTGAGCTTTAACTTCGGATCGTAATGAACCAGAACTTAGGATTTAAGAAATAATTCTTTTACTTTACTCACGGCTCGGTCACATTCTGCCCCCCCCAAACCCACTTCACACTTGGGCTTAACAAATGTGTTACTGGTGACAGAATATGAGCGAGATTTGGTAGATATTTTGAGTAATGGTTTACAAAACCCAAAAAGCTCTGTAGCTCTTGAATACATATTGGGTTAGGAGCGTTTGTGACTGCTTCGATAACCTCAGTGAGTGTATGCAGGCCCTCTGCATTATCATGTGGCCTAACTATTTTAATTCAGGCCGCGACAGTTTGCACTTCTCGATCTTAAGTTTGGCTCCTGCATCTTGTGAAGCATTTAACCGTTTATTTAACGATTGGTCATGCTCACCCCCCCTTCCCGCTCACCAGGATGTCATCGTAAAACGGGAGACATTTGGGGATTTTACTGGTTACTTGAGTCATTACCTTCTGGAAAATTCCATGACTGGACACTAGGCCCAGGGGTACGTGTAAACCTTCCAAATAAACCCAGGGGTGTATTTATTGTCAAAGCTTCTTGTGACACTTTGTCGAGTTCAATTTTCAGAAATGCATCCTTAAGATTGACAAGGGAAAAAGTGTCACTGCCAGCTATTTCACTGAATAATTCTGCGGCCGTTGGAACCGGATAGTGGTCGACTTCCAGTTGGGGGTTCACGGTGGTTTTATAATCACCAATCACTCGGATTTGACCATCCGCTTTGTGAACTATGACGATTGGCGTAGACCACTGAGAAGTTTCCACAGGCTCTAGAATTCCAAGGCCAACCAATCTACGAATTACTTGGTTAACCTTTTCTTTGAGTGCTAATGGAACTGGTCTTACACGACTGTACACAGGTTTGGCATCAGGTTTTAAATGAATTTTGGCCTTAACATTCTTAAACTTACCCATGCCTTCAGAAAATAGCTCCGGGAAACCCTTCACTATTTTGGAAGTGGAAACTGGCGTAATGCTAGTTTTAATTTTGTTAACACTTTTCTTAGGTTTTACTTTCATTTGTAGGTCGTAAAAAGGATGGAAATTAATTCGAAAAATAGAAAGCCAATCCTTTCCCAATAATGCAGGTTTATATAATTTTGAAACTAAAGCATCCAAATGTTTGATTTGACCTTGCACTTCAACCTTCAGACTTACAGTGTAAATCATGTTCTCATTTCCGTCAGTGTAAGAGTGTATCGAGTACGGACTGAGTTTTTAAAGGACAGTCCGCAAAATATTTTTGATGCCACTCAATAGGGATAATGGATGCATCTGCCCCGGAATCAAGTTCCATTTCTAGCTTGACACCATTTAGGCAGACTGGCATTTTCCATTTATGGATTTTCATAGAAATTAACTACTACTATTATTTTGTTGGTTTGTAGGGGAATTGAAATCTGGTCCGCTGCCTGACTCAGTCCAAGAGTATTATTTTTCAGTACAAGATAGTCGTTGTCTGAATCGTTATCAGACCTGGAACCAGACTGAATTTTCGGGTTCAACATGCTGGCCTTCTTCACTATCACTTTCGCTATCGCGTTCGAGTTTGTTGACGCGTTTTTTATAGCTATACTTTGTTTTGTGTTCGGCCTAGCCTTAAAATTTGCGCTAGAACTTCCTTTAGGGTGGTCGAGTGATTTTAAAGTTTTATTTGAATGCCTAGATTTCCGCGCACACAGCTTTTAAATGGCCGACAGTGTGCCTTCTGCCACAAGTATAGTCGTGATATTTGCAACGTGTTTTCACGTGGCAATTTTTGCCGCAGCAATAGCAAATAAAAATCTTAGTGGATTTAGGCCTACTTGATGTTTTGCTCGATTTTTTAGCTACATAGTTAACAGCTCTAGAA